>CM051003.1:3033601-3036101 GCA_027704905.1 Muraenolepis orangiensis | reverse complement strand
GAGAGAGGGAGAGAGAGAGAGGAGAGAGGAGGAGAGAGAGGAGAGGAGAGAGGAGAGAGAGGAGAGGAGGAGAGAGACGATGAGAGAGAGGAGAGAGAGGAGGGAGAGGGAGAGAGAGAGAGGAGAGAGAGAGGGAGAGGGGAGAGAGAGAGGAGAGGAGAGAGAGGAGAGAGGAGGAGGGAGGAGAGAGAGGAGAGAGAGAAGAATTGAGAGAGATGGGGGATGAGACGACGCAGGAGAGAAGAGACGAAGGACGGAGGAGGAGAGAGACGGGGAGATGAGCGGAAGGGGAAGGAGAGATGAGAGACGGGAGAGCGGGGATGGAGGGGGGAGGTGGGGAGGTAGATGGAGAGAGAGGGGACGATGAGGAGAGGAGAGGTACGATGAGAGGGGGACAAGGGGGAAGAGAGCGAGAGGAGAGAGAGAGAAAGAGCAGGAGCGAGAGAGAGTAGAGCGAGAGAGAGGGGAGAGAAGCGAGGAGAGAGTGGAGGGAGATAGCGAGAGGGAGAGAGGGAGTAGAGACGGGCGGAGAGAAGAGTGGGAGGAGAGAAGAGGCTGGAAGAGGAGAGGAGAGAGGGCGGGGAGATGGGGGAGAGGAGAGGATGAGGGAGAGACGAGAGACGAGATGAGCGAGAGATAGGAGAGAGAGGAGAGAGAGAGACGAGGGGATGAGGAGAGAGAGGGGAGAGGAGGAGATGAGAGAGGAAGAGCGCCTGTAGGAGAGGACGTAGAGTTGAGAGCGGGGAAGCAGATTGGGAAGTAGAGACGGAGAGGGGACGGAGAAGACACGAGAGAGAAGAGGGAGCAGAGAGAGAGGAGAGAGGAGGGAGGAAGAGAAAGAAATCCAAAAAAGACAAGCACCAATCAGAAGCAGCAAGAAGCTAGGCCCATGGCACCCTACGGAGCACGCTTCTATATTTAGCTGGTGATTTTGAGTTGGGCGTTTGGATGTTTGTTCTCTTTTTTTTGTTTGGGTTTTTTTTTTTTTGGTGTTTTTAGTGCAGGGCAGTTATTTTGTTTTGTTTGTTGTGTTTTCGTTATTATAGACGTCAGTTGTTCTTTTTAGAGCAATCACCAGCGAGTTTTCTGTGGTTGTTTTGTTGTTTTTTGAGCGTTTGTTTGTGTTTGTTTGTGGTTTTGTTTCCGGTTTTTGTTACGTGTTTGTATGTGTTTGTCTTGTACGATGGGCCGCAGCTTAGTTAAGCAGACGCAGTTTAGTTGAAGTTTACGTTCAGTTTAGCCAGTTAGAGCAAGGGTTTCGCAAGTAAAGTTAGCGTTAGGTAGACCATTAATAGCATATGAAATTGTGGGGAGGAGAGATGATCGGAGTGGGGGGGAGATTTTGTGGGGGAGAGATTTAGGAGATTAAAGCAGAGCCGTCTCAGGGCCGACGTAATGAGTTAATATTCAGAAATACTAATTAAGGACGATGCGTGAAGGCAAACGGGGAGCCAATTGACATTTGATGCCGGGTTTCCACAACCTCCAGGTCGGGAAGAAGAAAGAACTCACATTTTGGCCAAACAGGGGGGTGGTGGTTGTGGGAAGTCCGTTGGCCAACGCCCCAAAACCCGCTTCCGTTCGTGCCCACACACCACCCCCCCCCCCCCCCCACCCCCACTACCCCACACCATGCCCCTCCCCTCCCCCCGCATCCCCGCCCTCTATTTTCGCCCCTCCCATCCATCCCTCCCTCCCTTATGCTTAAAATATGTTCCCCTGTGAAGCCCTGTGAACACTGTAAACTGTGAATTAACGGGCTATACAAATTACAATGAGGTGCAGAAGGGAAGCACCTATAAGGATTTACCTGAGGGCACTACCTGGCGGTTCCTGATGAGCGTTGTTCGGTGGTCGTGTCTGTTTGGCGGTGAGGGTGCTTCGAAGGGTGGTGGTGGTGGTGGATAGCCACGGTCGTATGAGCTAATGGAGCCACGGGGAATCTACCTGCCGGAAAAGGGGTGTCGTAGGGTGGGGTGTGGGGGGGGGCGGGCGAGGGGGGGGGCCGGGGGTGTGTGGGAGGCGGGGGTGTTTTAGGGAGAGGTAGGGGGGGGGGCTGGGGGGGCGAGGAGGAGGAGTGGGGGGGGGGGGGGGGGGGGTGGGGGGGGGGGGGGGGGGGGGGTGGGGGGGGGGGGGGGGGGGGGGGGGGGGGGGGTGGGGGGGGGGGGGGGGGGGGGTGGGGGGGGGTGGGGGGGGGGGGGGGGGGGGGGGGGGTGGGGGGGGGGGGGGGGGGGGGGGGGGGGGGGTGGGGGGGGTGGGGGGGGGTGGGGGGGGGGGGGGGGTGGGGGGGGGGGGGGGGGGGGGGGGGGGGGTGGGGGGGGGGGGGGGGGGGGGGGGGTGGGGGGGGGGGGGGGGGGGGGTGGGGGGGGGGGGGGGGGGGGGGGGGGGGGGGGGGTGGGGGGGGGAGGGGGGGGGGGGGGGGGGGGGGGGGGGGGGGGGGGGGGGGGGGGGGTGGGGGGGGGGGGGGGTGGGGGGGGGGGGGGGGGGTGGGGGGGGGGGG
>CM051003.1:3026101-3028601 GCA_027704905.1 Muraenolepis orangiensis | reverse complement strand
GTACCCACTTTTACCACAAGGGTAGTTGTTTGTGTACTAAGGGGGGGGGTGGTACTCGGGTATTTTATGGGTTTAAGGGGTTTGGTGGTGCGGTGGTGGTGGGGGGCCGGGGGTGGGGGTTGGTGGTTTGGTACCACTGGGTACGTTGGTTTGGTGGTTGGTCCCCTACCGGTGGTCGGGTGTGGGTAGGTTTGGTATGGTTTGGCTGTTCTTTTTGGTTCTATCTTTTACGGTACCTGGTTTGGGTGGGTTAGTGGTTTTTATTGGGTGGGGGCCGGTATTGGTACGGTTACGGTACCACGGGTACCCACAACTGTTTGTGTGGTGTGTGTGTGTGTGGGGGTGTGTGTGTTACGGTGTGTGTGTGTATTGAGTGTGTTGGTGTGCGGTGTGTTTCTTGTGTGTGTTTGGGTGTGTGGTCTCGGATGTGGGGGGGGGGGGGGGGGAAGGGGGGGGGGGGGAGGGGGGGGGGGCGTGGGGAGGGAGGGGAAGGACTAACGTGGGGGGGGGGGGGGGAAGAGGAATTTGAGGAAGGAACCCACGCTCGATTTTCCTAGGACACGTGGGCCATGCGGAGGAAAGGAAAAGCCTGATGCGGTGATGTGGGTGTTGTGAATGTGCACTGGGGTGCACGCACTCCTGGCGACTGGGGTGTGCGGCAGACTGGCACTGGTTGAGGAAACTACTGGCCACGGGCACTGCGGAGAAAGACAATAACATTGCCTGACATGAACATCCAATAGAAAGCCATGCGTGAAAAAAAAAGGCCACCACTTGGATGCACCGAGACCGTGTGGCACTAGATGTCTGAATACCTGGAAGGAAAGTCTAGGAAGGGAATCGCATGGACGGTCGTTCATATGGAAAGTGGGGCGGCACGAAGAGGACGGAGGGGAAGGTAGGGGAAGGTGCGTCCCTGGCAGGAAGTGGGGGCAACTGGTTGGCACTGGGTGAGAAGAGTTGGGCAACGGGAGGAAAACGGGGTGGGGGAAATATGTGGGCACTGGGGAGGAAATGGTGGAGGAAAGTAATGATAAGTGGGCAACGAAGCTCAAGGAAGTGTGGGCACACTTTTCTGATTTAGTGGGCACTGGGAGAGGAAAGCAGGAAAAGGGAAGGAAGAAACCATGATTCACGGGGCACCGGCCAAAGAACACTGGGAGGAATAGGAAAAGAAAAAGGCACGAGTGGGGGGTGCACTGGCACACAGTGGGCTACTGGGAGAAACACCACCCTGGTGAGGGAAAAAAAGAAGACAGCCAACACGCCATTGAGAAAGGGCACTGGAGGAAGAGAAATTGATAATTGCAGTGGCGGGCACCGCACTGGTGGAGGGAATCTCATGGGGGGAGGCAAGAGGAATGAGAAAGCCAATAAGAAAGAAAGAAGCCCATCCAGTAGAGAAAGCCTATGCGTGGTTGAGAATTGGTGTGAAGCAAAGTCCCCTGCCTGTGCATGTTGTAGCCAAAAGGTGTTGATTGTGTGTTGTTTGAGGAAATGTGTTTGAATTTGAATGTTTTTGTGATGAAGACATAAAAACAGCCCCCCCCTGTTTGTTTGCCTGCTGGTTCTGTTGCCTCCTAGTTTGTGGCTCTCTGTCCTTCCTGCTGTTTCCCTAATAAGAGCCCCCCCTGGTGTGTTCTGTCTCTGTTTGTTTCTTTCGTTCTGTTCTCTTCCCCTCTTGCTGTTTCTTGTTCGTTGTTATCCCCACTTCTAGTGTTTCCTGTTTCTCCGCTGTCCTCTCTGTTGCTGCTCTTCTCTGTCTGTCCTTCTGTTACTGTTTCCCCCCTTGTTATCCTGTTCTCTCGTTCTGTTATCTCCTGTCTGCCCCCCTTGTTGTTGTCCCTGGCCCCTGTCCTGTTCTCTCGTCTCTTGCCTCTGTTCTTCTTTGCCCGTGTCCCCTGGTTGCTGTTCTCCTCCTGTTCATGTGGTTTGTCCTCTGCCCTTCCACTGCTCTCCCCTGCGTTCTGTACTGTCTCCCTCCCCTGTCCTGGCCTTGTTCTTAGTTCTCCTCATGTTCTGCGTACCTGCTGTGCTGTTAGTCACTAAAAGCACCCCCTGTTCTGTTATCTCTACTAACTAAAGCAAAAACGCGGAGATGGCAACAGATGACAGGGGAGATAGAAGTACCAATCTCTAGATAGAGATAGATGGACGCATGAGAGGATGGATCCACACACACCACACACCCACACAAAGGGGGAATACACACGGAAAGATATACACACAACACAAACACCACACAACACAACACACCACAACACAAACCACCACACATTAATGAATTAAAAAAGGCCCCCACAAGATGAAACTTGGGAAGTGTTGGGGCAGAGGGGAGGAGGGAGAAGGAGGAGGGGAGGGGAGAGGTTGTGAGGGCGGACACTGATCAAGTGGAGGGGGGGGACGAGGGACAGAGGGCCAGATTCACTGGAGATGAGAAGAGAGGAGGAGGACAAAATAGGATAAGTAAGCATGTATAGAAATAAACAGACACTACAAA
>CM051003.1:3023420-3025101 GCA_027704905.1 Muraenolepis orangiensis | reverse complement strand
TAGTTTGAGGTGTCTGAGTGAACGAATGCATAAGGGATGGTTGGATTGCTTGTGTTCCGTGCGGATTCGATATTGGAGGGTTCGAAGAAAAAAAGGGGGAATTAGAAAAAGAAGAGAAGAAAAGAAAAGAATAAGAAAGAATAGAAGAAACGAATGAAGAAGAAAAGAATTGGATTGGTAGCAATGTGAATGTGGACAATCAAATAATAATTCATGGGGGCGAATAAGGGATCCTCTTTACTGGTTTCAAAATTGGTTACCAGAGAAACGTATTCAAGATGTTTTTCGAACTCATGCCTGCCCCCTTTTTTTGTTTTGTTGCTAAGAATGAAACAATCTCACTGTGCATTTTCCCTTTGCTCTCCGCTCTGCCACTGCCATCAATTATTGTTAAATGTGAATCCGGGCTTCAGGACGATGTTTATTTCGGAGGTTTGAGTAGTATAAACCGGGGATGCCTCCCCCCCCCCCCCTCCCCCTGTCCGTCCTCAGGCCATTGTGTCCAAGCACGGCTCTCAGTTCCGGGGCAACTCTCAGCAGGATGCGCTGGAGTTCCTGCTCTGGCTCCTGGACACGGTGCACGAAGACGCCAATGCCACCGCCCACGCCCACGCCCACGCCAGGACCAGCGGAACATCCCAAGTAAGGCCTTGTGTTCTGGGAGGTCTCATGAGGAAGTTAGCGTTGAACATATTAGCGGCTTCTCAGCAAGCTTCCGACAGATTGTAGGCAAGACGGATTGTCTTTTTCCCCCCCAAATAAAGTAAAGTTTTTAATATTTCTTATGAAAAACACAACACAGCCATAATATGTACCTAACCCACATCACTATACACACAATACACTACAGACGATGTCTGGGCAAAAAGAAAACAAATGATTATCCACATCGATAAAAAACAATTACAAAAAATAATAATATAGTATATATATATATATATATATATATATATAATAAAACAAATATATAATAACAATAAAACAGGTGTCGGGGGGTGTTGACACACTTAACTTTGGGGCATAAGGCAGTTTCAATTGTATAAAATGTAAGAAGTGGGACCAGACCTTCCCCTTGCCATCAGTACATCTCGCAATAAGATACTCAAAGGAGGCTGTGGCATCAGTTCCGTCTTGACACATCTTGGTACCTTGGTAGCGGGCGGAATTTAAACGCCAGAGCCACTCAAAATGTGAAAGTCAATGAATTGATCATGAGTGTCGGGACTGGTTGAGTCGTCGTGTCACCTTGCCTGAAATGATTTAATTTCTATCGATTTCAGGAGTGGCTTAGAGGGGTTCTGAAATCCTCTCTGCTGTCTTGAAGCATATAAAAGATAAACGCCATGAATAATGTAAATGTATCGCAGATACTCAGTGGTGGTTTGGGTTGGTCATGGTACAGGAATCAGGCATCTCTGCATCGCCGCCTAGGGCTGTGCATCTGATAGCATTTAAGTCGATTGGGCACTGCATTCATACTGTGCAGAACACAGTAGGCTATTACCACTCCTTGCCTGGATCTCCAGATTACATTGCATTACATAACAGTCATTTAGCAGACGCTTTTGTCCGACGCGACTTACAATAGTGTGTTTCAACAAAGGAAGGTAAGTCACCAGAAGTCAAAAGTGCATTTCATTCCTAACAAGTCACCAAGAACTGAGCCAGCGCTCAGGTTTAG
>CM051003.1:2725920-3020920 GCA_027704905.1 Muraenolepis orangiensis | reverse complement strand
CTTGCATTTTCGTTTTCGCTCCTTTTCATATCATTTTTCTTCTTCTTTGTTTTCTGTTGTCCTGTAAGGTGACTTTTTTTGGTGCTAGGCCAAGCGGGATACGAATGCAGTGTGTTGATGTTGTTGTTGTTATCGATATGCACACATGGGTAATACAATAGTCGTTGAAGCATCCTATGTTGCCTTATGTTAGTGTGCAAACCTATATATTAGTTATATTAATGTACAAAGTGAAAACCTGTCAATACCGTAACCCCTGGCTTGAGCTGTTATTAGAATTAGTTAAAAGTCGGTATGGTCATTTAAGGTTCTTAAGCAAATTGAGGAAAGGATGAGAAGTCCGGCCCTTGCATTTCAGCGGTGGCGTTAGCGTCTGGCACTAGTGTGAGCCTACGTCAACCTGGAAGCTAAATATACTGCCGAGTGACAAACAACTCTTATCACAAGCGCTCCACTCAGGAGCTGTGGCCTAGGCAAAGGCGTACGACCACATGTTCAGTGACGTGGGAATCCAGGTCTGTCTGCATCCCAGGACAAGTCATATCCGACTGGGACACACACACACACACACACACACACACACACACACACACACACACACACACACACACACAGGGTGCCTGGTTTCAGGCGGTCTCCCGCGGTCTTTCTGAACAGACGTTAAGCTGTTTCTTAGTCTTCTTTATCGTTTCTCTGCGGGTAAAATCTGACGATGCGAGTCAAAGCATTTCAGGTACACAACAACATCTAGTTACATTAGCTCCTAACCACAAACTGGTCTTCATCTCATTGCTATTCTAGTCCTTTGGGAAAAGTTGATAAGAGGACAGAGACGGCAAGAGAGAGATGTATGAAGGAGTATTGGCTCTAAAATATCTATGCAGCCTATTAGATACAATTGATTGACACACTTATGATGTGTGTGTGTGTGTGGGGGTCTCTCCCCCCCTCTCTCTCTCTTCTCTCTCTTCTCTCTCCCCCCCTCTCTCGCTCTCGCTCTCGCTCTCCTCTCTTCTCTCTCCCCCACCCCCCCCCTTCTCTCTCTCTCTCCTCTCTCTCTCTCTCTCTCTCTCTCTCTCTCTCTCTCTCTCTCTCTCTCTCTCTCTCTCTCTCTCTCTCTCTCTCTCTCTCTCTCTCTCTCTCTCTCTCTCTCTCTCCCCTCTCTCCTCCTCTCTATCTCTCCTATCTCTCTCTCCCCCCCCCTCTCTCTCTTCTCTCTCTCTCTCCCCCCTCTCTCTCTCCCTCCCCCTCTCACTTCTCTCTCCCCCTCTCTTTCCTCTCTCTCTCGCTCTCTCTTTTTCTCTCTCTCTCTTCTCTTTTCTCACTCTCTCCCCCTCTCTCTGGTTGGTTTCAGAGATATCTCTCTCTTTCTCTCGCTCTACCCTCTCCTCTCTCTATCTCTCTCCCCTCTTTCCTCTCTCTCTCTCCCCCCTCTCTCTCTCTCTCTCTCTCTCTCTCTCTCGCTCTCGCTCTCGCTCTCGCTCTCGCTCTCGCTCTCTCTCTCCCCCTACACACACACACACACACCACAACACACACACACACACACACACACCACACACACACACACACACACACACACACACAATTGATATATATATATTAGCAATAGGTTGGATTGGAACAACCGGTCACAGGTGGGTACTGGCCTTTCCTCTTGGCTGGTGATAAAATGCAGCATCCTGCATGTCAACTATGCTTAATCAAGTGGTGGAGAACAGCAGCGCTGCACTGAATGCCTGATTCATTCATTAACTCATCAATGTTTCAGACGCTCGTCTCGGTGCGCTGAGACCATGGCAACAATAAACGCCTCAATCATATGAATAATGGGGACGATAAATGAACATGAACGCGCGACGACCACCAAGCATATGTTGCATATATATTTGGATATATTTCGTGCTATTATATTGTATGGAATATTTTCAAGATACAAGATACAAGTTTTATTTGCCATTGTAACAAGTACATAGGAACGCTTACTCCCCATTTCCTCCCGCAGTATAAATCTTAACACCTTAAAAATATAAATTATATATACAATAAAATAAACCAAAAAGAGCAGCAAAGTAATAAATTATGTTTTTTGTTTTTTTGTTATTTTTGTTTTTTTTTTTACTAAAATGTTTCAAAAACAGTTAAAGTGCCAGTAGTGCAGCAGCTTCATGAATACAGTGCAGTACAGTTCAGTAACTGTGATGAGTCCAGAGAATCCAGCAAAGTATGTAAGTGTAATGGTAATGACTGTGTTATGAAAGTGAAAGTGAAAGAGCATAGAGGTGCTGGTGTGCCTTCTTCAGCATGACCTCCGTGTTGCGTGTCCACGCCAGGTCATCGGAAATCTGTAGTCCCAGGAAACGGAAGCAGCTGACGACTTCCACCGGTGTCCCGTCCAGGCTGATGGTGGAGTGGGTGCCCCGGTGGCTCCTGAAGTCCACGATCTTTGTCTTGCTGACATTCAGTGCGAGGCTGTTGTCCTCACACCATCGCGTCAGCAGGACCACCTCATCTCTGTACTCTGTCTCATCGCCCTCACTTATCAAGCCGATGACTGTGGTGTCGTCTGAAAACTTTATTATCCAATTATTGCTGTGCGTGGCAGTACAGTCATGTGTGTACAGCGAGTACAGCCGGGGACTGAGGCAGCAGCCTTGGGGTGCTCCGGTGTTGAGGACCAGAGTGGATGAGATGTTGTTCCCAATCTTCACCACTTCAGGCCCGCCCGTCAGGAAGTGCATAATCCAGTTACAGATGAGGGTGCCCAGACCTAGGTCCCTCAGTTTCAGTACCAGCTTGGAGGGAACAATGGTGTTGAACACCGAGCTGTAGTCAATGAACAGCAGTCTGACGTAGGTGTCCCTCCTGTCTAGGTGCTGCAGGGCCGTGTGTAGTGCCAGGGAAATGGCGTCGTCTACAGACCTGTTTGGTCTGTATGCAAACTGGAGTGGGTCTAGGGATTCAGGGATGGACGCGTTTATGTGCGACATGACAAGTTTCTCCAGGCACTTCATGGCTATGGGTGTTAAAGCCACTGGACGATAATCATTGAGGCATGTTCCCTTGGTCTTTTTGGGTAACGGCACAATGGTTGTCGCTTTGAAGCACGCTGGGACGACAGACTGTTGCAGTGATGCATTGTAGATGTCGGTGAACACAGGAGCCAGCTGGTCCATCTGGGCCGGCTGCCTT
The DNA here is from genome assembly GCA_027704905.1 of Muraenolepis orangiensis. Taxonomy (NCBI): domain Eukaryota; kingdom Metazoa; phylum Chordata; class Actinopteri; order Gadiformes; family Muraenolepididae; genus Muraenolepis; species Muraenolepis orangiensis. Next base: position 3,017,728 of record CM051003.1, on the reverse strand, counting down.
CCCTGCCTTCACCCTCCTGAAGATTCTGCGGACCTCGGACTCGGACAGTTGTAGAACGTATGTCACGGTTACGGTGGTTGGCAGGGGGCGTGGCCTAGCCACGTGCGCTGGTGGCGCACACACCCCTGTCAACAATCACGTTGGTTGGCAGGGGGCGTGGCCTAGCCACGTGCGCTGGCCACACACACACACACACACACACCTGGACTCAATTTCCCCCCTTGTCCAATTGCTAATCACCTCACCTGGGGTATATATACTTTGTCTATCCTTTACCCCAGCGTGAGGTCGTTACATATACTGCACGTTCTCCCGTCTGTTCTGATCGCCCGGCTGCTGACTATCGGAGAGATAGTACGCACCCCGGTCGCCTGCCTACTCTACTTTCACGTAGTTCTCCCCGTGTACCCTTGTGACTTTGTGTGTTGTGTGCTTTGGAATAAAGCCGTTCGTATCCTCTCCACTTGTCGTTGTCTGCGTTCGGGGTCCAACCCACTCCCTCATCTTCGTGACAGAACGACCTCACCACCATGGACCCCGGCAACTGCGACTTGTGGAGGATCACCCGGGTCGCCCAGGAAAAGGCTAACATAGCGCATATTCGGGCGTGGTTGGCCGCTTCGAAAGTTCGAATGACTTTCGGTTTTCCTCCACCGACCGCGCTGCCCCGGCTTGAGGACACCGCTCCGCACCCGGCTGACGACGTCGCTCCGCACCCGGCTGACGACGCCGCTCCGCACCCGGCTGACGACGCCGCTCCGCACCCGGCTGACGACGTCGCTCCGCACCCGGCTGACGGCGCCGCTCCGCACCCGGCTGACGACGTCGCTCCGCACCCGGCTGACGACGCCGCTCCGCACCCGCCTGAGGACGTCGCTCCGCACCCGCTTGAGGACGTCGCTCCGCACCCGCTGAGGACGTCGCTCCGCATCCGCCTGAGGACGTCGCTCCGCACCCAGCTGACGACGTCGCTCCGCACCCGACTGAGGACGTCGCTCCGCACCCGTCTGAGGACGTCAAGCGGCCCCCGTCTGCTGACGCCGCGCCGTACCCGCCTGACGACGTCACGCAGCCCCCGTCTGCTGACGCCGCGCCGTACCCGCCTGACGACGTCACGCAGCCCCCGTCTGCTGACGCTAGCGCCGTACCCGCCCGACGACGTCACGCAGCCCCCGTCTGCTGACGCCGCGCCGTACCCGCCTTACGACGTCACGCAGTCCCCGTCTGCTGACGCCGCGCCGTACCCGCCTTATGACGTCACACAGCCCCCGTCTGCTGCGCCGTACCCGCCTGACGATGTCACGCAACCCCCGTCTGCTGACGCCGCGCCGGATCCGCCCGACGACGTCACGCAGCCCCCGTCTGCTGACGCCGCTCCGCACCCGGCTGACGACGCCGCTCCGCAACCGGCTGACGACGCCGCTCCGCACCCGACTGAGGACGTCGCTCCGCTCCCGTCTGCTGCGCCGTACCCGGCTGACGACGTCACGCAGCCCCCGTCTGCTGACGCCGCGCCGTACCCGCCTGACGACGTCACGCAGCCCCCGTCTGCGGACGCTACGCCGTACCCGCCCGACGACGTCACGCAGCCCCCGTCTGCGGACGCTACGCCGTACCCGCCCGACGACGTCACGCAGCCCCGTCTGCTGACGCCGCGCCGGATCCGCCCGACGACGTCACGCAGGTCCCGTCTGCTGACGCCGCGCCGTACCCGCCCGACGACGTCACGCAGCCCCCGTCTGCTGACGTCACGCAGTCCCCGTCTGCTGACGTCACGCAGCCCGCAGCCCCCCGTGGCTCTCTTCCCGGGCCCCACCCGCCCACCAAATCTCCTCCACCCCCCCGGATCATCGACTGGGACGCAGACGGTCCAGAGGGGCGGGGTTGGCCCCCGCGCCGCTACAGTCGGGATCTGTTATTTTCCCTCAACTGCCACCGGGAACACCCCTTCAAGCCGGGTTGGACGCCAGGAGGCGCCCGTTGAGGGGGGGGTACTGTCACGGTTACGGTGGTTGGCAGGGGGCGTGGCCTAGCCACGTGCGCTGGTGGCGCACACACCCCTGTCAACAATCACGTTGGTTGGCAGGGGGCGTGGCCTAGCCACGTGCGCTGGCCACACACACACACACACACACACACCTGGACTCAATATTCCCCCTTGTCCAATTGCTAATCACCTCACCTGGGGTATATATACTTTGTCTATCCTTTACCCCAGCGTGAGGTCGTTACATATACTGCACGTTCTCCCGTCTGTTCTGATCGCCCGGCTGCTGACTATCGGAGAGATAGTACGCACCCCGGTCGCCTGCCTACTCTACTTTCACGTAGTTCTCCCCGTGTACCCTTGTGACTTTGTGTGTTGTGGTGCTTTGAGAATAAAGCCGTTCGTATCACTCTCCACTCTGTCGGTGTCTGCGTTCGGGGTCCAACCCACTCCCTCTCTTCGTGACAACGTAGTCCTCTGGGCTGATTTTCAAGTTGTTGGTCGGCTTGGTCGCTTTCAAAGCGAGCAAAAAACGTGTTTAACTCGTCTGGTAGGGTAGGGTCGTTACTGAGCTCTCCTTGTAGTTGGAGAGGACCCTTTGTAGTCGGAGAGGACCCTATTTGTGATTGTAGTAGCGGTAGCAGTAGTAGCCTATTATTACATTGGAATGTTTGCTCCCCATTCCTTCCCGCAGTAAACATCTCCAAAAACGAATACCATAAAAATAATATATACAATAAAAATAAAAATGAACAAAAATCATGAATAGTAGCAGTTGTATTAGTTGTAGTAGTAGTAGCAGCGTCACCCCATTTGCAATATATGTGTTTATATAAACTTATGTTCTTATGTTCATTTGCATCATATTTATTTATTGAGTATCTTTGCACTGCAGTTCTCCAGGAAACAGACTTCAATAGTAAATAGAGAGTCCTCATTCACTCCAGCCACCTCATTCAGCCAGCTGTGAAGTTGTTTTATAACCTTCCTATCCAGCTTAAGCAATGAGTTCTCTGGAGATGTGTGTCTTTTTCTAGTCACTAAGAGGATAGAGGATATGTGTATATATATATATGTATATATATGTTTATATGTGTATATATATATATATATATATATATGTGTGTATACGTATATACATATATACATATATATATGTATATATTTATATGTATGTATGTGTATATATATACAGGTTATTTTAGCTTGGTGATTTGTTGTTAATGTATGAGTTAACAGGTTATTTTAGCTTGTGGAGCGCTGGCTAGCTGATTATTTTTTATATAGACCGGCGGTGAGACTGGAGCCGTCCACACACTGTTATGTTATGCCCACGTCAAAGCAGTCACGCACCCCTCCACCCAATCAGAATCAAAGTATTCACCGAGGCCATGGTTAACGCATCACTATTCCTACTGGGACACTTTTACGTGTCACTATTCAATGTTGTTTAAGGAGTTTTGAAAGAAGATACAAGAACGTGTTGCACACTCCATACGTAATGGAGTATAACTCACAGCTGGTTCGATCCCCGGCTCCTCCTAGCAAAAAAAAACTGTCGGGGCGTCCTTGAACAAGACACCCTAACCCTAACTGCTCCCCTGGCAGTTAGGGTTAGGGTGTCCTTGAGCAAGACACCCTAACCCTAACTGCTCCCCGGGCAGTTAGGGTTAGGGTGTCCTTGAGCAAGACACCCTAACCCTAACTGCTCCCCGGGCGCTGTATAAATAGCTGACCGCTGCTCCTAATACTAGGATGGGTTAAATGCAGAGAAATCCCTTTCGCTGTACTGTACTTGCTGTGCTGTACACTGACAAATTAGAATAATAATTATTATTATTATTATTATTAATAATTATTAATACTTTGCCTAATGAGATGAAGTTGGGGCCCTCAAGCCATCTTCCAGATCAACAATTAGATACAGGCACCATGTGCATGTATGTAAGGGCCACCCACTAGTACCACATGGAGCCGGAGATAACACAATCATGTTCTACCATTTAGGGTGAGAAAAGCCATCAGGAGGCCTTTGGCAAATCTCCTTTGGCAAAACTCTTAAAACAAGAAAGACTTGGGTTGTGTACGAAATCACTCCCTACTCACTATGTAGTGCACTATATAGCGAGTTTGCCCCTTTGAAGTGCTGTCCGAATGTATAATGAGAATTATAGCGGTATCAGCGGTAATGACGTCATTAACGGCAACTCAAGGACTGTCCAAAAGTGTTTTTTTCATTTTGCCGATGAGCTCTCTTTATAGTGTTCTACATTGAACGTGTGTGTGTGTGTGTGCACACATGTGCATGTGTGCTAGAAGCAGACGTCCCTGGATGTCAGGGACAAGGGATCAAAGTCGTCTCTTGTAGTTTTAATTTCTTTTTGTTTATTGAAGGAAAGGGCTTTTTATACGGACGCATCATTTTAGGGCAAAATTCAATAGACCATTGAAAAAAAAAAACACTAAAAGTCGACCTCTCGGGATTTGGAACAAATGTAATTTGGTTACATTTTGGTGGTCTATGATTAATGACATTAAAGCTAAGTTAATGTCAATTATGTCCGGCAGAAAGTCTGCTTTCCTCTGAAGTTTGATCCTTTGAAGTTGTTCTGTAGTGCCGCCGTGAGCCATATCAAGGTTTGTCTCTCAGGGTGAAATGTTTCACATATGTTTTATTCAGCTTTGACTGTGTGTCCTGCGTTGTCACTCATGGCCTTACACAAAGGGCACAACATACTCACAATGGTCAGCCCGTTTAAGTCTAAATCTAAACCTGGAGGATTTGAATCCTCTTGATTGGTCACATACATAAACACACACACAGTGAAATGTGTTCTATCTGCATTTAACCCATCCTAGTGTTAGGAGCAGTGGGCAGCTATATTATACACAGCTGCCCCGGGAGCTGTGTTAGGGGTCTGGTGCCTTGCTCGTTTGAATCAGTCCCTCGTCTAGATAGACCCATGGGCTCTTATCACAGTTGGATGCAGCAGCCAGTGTGAGTCTTTCCAGGCCTGAATAGGGGCTGTAGCCCCCCCCCCACCACCACCATGATCGCCATCATCATACTGCTCTCCAGCTCGCCTGGTCACACACAAGCCAGCCTGGCATGGTGCCAAGTGACATTTCTGAGATGCCATACACACACACACACACACACACACACGCACACACACACACACACACACACACACACACACACACACACACACACACACAGTCTCAAATCACCTTCCATTTATTCTACCAATGAAGTCTGGACAAGCTTAGGTGTTTCGGGGACTTGAACCGATAACCTTCTGTTTCCCAAGCCAAGTCCCAACAGCTATCCGGCCGTTCAATAGGAGTGTTTCGGAAAACATCTATTCACAATTTCCAAAAATCTTGTCTTGTGTTTGCCTTTTTGTGGTCACATTGTTGCTCAGTTGATGAGTTACATTTTTTCAAATCTAAAATCAAACATCATCTTATGCACATTGCTTTTATAATAAGATCTCCTAAGTGGGCACAGCACAACACAGCACAGTTTGGGATGTGGCAGAGAAATGATTATATCATCCCCCTGGTGTTCTTTGTATGAGCTAAAACACGTGACCCCCAAGCAAGAGGTTCTGTCTCGATAGGAACTCCTTTCTTGTCAATCAAGTGTGTTGTGGTTGTAAATGTGTTAATGTTTGGTCTACTTCTCATGTATGCCTGACTCTGGTTTTAGAGGGAGAAAACAGCGATGTGAAGAGAGATTTAAAAACACACTGAGGCCCAGGTGGTCATATGTGTGCGGTGAGATGGTGGTCTCCTGGCAACAGAAATGTACACTCAAAAACATGTACTTAGTTTGAATCGGTCACTCGTCTAGATGGACCCATGGGCTCTAATCACAGTTGGAGTCCTAAAGATGCAGGTGCCAGCAGCCAGTGTGAGACTTTTCAGGCCTGAATAGGGGCTGTAGCTCCCCCCCCCCCCCCCCCCCCCCACCACCATAAACGCCATGAACACACCACTCTCCAGCTCGCCTGGCCACACAAGCCAGCCTGGCATGGTGCCAAGTGACATTTCTGAGATGCCACACACACACACACACACACACACACACACACACACACAAATCCCCTTCCATTTATTCTTTACCAACCAAGTCAGAGGGACAAGCTTACCAAGAACAATAATTCAGAAAGTTTGTGAATTAATAAATAAGAAAGCATAAGATTTTGGAGGATCAACTTTTAATAGACATGTGACAGGCAACCTGGCGTTGTGTGTTAATCTGCTGACTTTTAAAACAACATGGATTGCTGTTATTTTAAGTAAACCAACAAAACCGCTGTTGCTCAGAGGTCACTGCATCCCACTGATGCTGTTATCTGTGTAATGCATTATCACACACACACACACACACACACACACACACACACACACACACACACACACACACACACACACACACACACACACACACACACACACACACACACACACACACACACACACACACACACACACACACACACACACAAAAGGGCACTAATTAGCTCAACAATGCAGGGAATGCCATGCTCCCCCGCAGCAACATGATAACCTCTGACCCCCCCCCCCCCCCCCCAACACACACACACACACACACACACACACACACACACACACACACACACACACACACACACACACACACACACACACACACACACACACACACACACACGCACACGCGTGCGCACACTCCCACCACATTAGTCCATGCTTGCATTGAGGAGGTGTTTTGTTTTGCTGTGAGGCTGCTGATGGTCCCGTCCGTGCACGGTGGTGATCAGCCAGATGTTCCCAGCTGTCTTCTTCTTATTTTACCCTTCAACACCATTTCTCTCGCCTCCCCGGTGACGACTGCAGCGCAGCAGCAACAAGCGCGCTATTTGGATGACTTGTTCGTTCTTATCAGTGTTTGCAACTCTTACATTCTTTATTTTTAACTGCTCATGAATACGTGAAAAAATAAATTAACATGAATACAAATGTGTGAATGGGGGACAAAGCCGCCCTTGGTCTGAAGTACGGAGAGCTGTATTAGTTAACAACGGTTTTTTTGCAATCTTTCCTGTTGCCACAATCTCCCTATCCGCCGGGTTGTGGCAACAGGAAAAGTTGCAAATATATATTTATAAAATATATATATACAATGCATGTATATTTATAGGTGTTTTAAGGTTGGTAGTTATGTGAGATTGTGTCTCTGTGTGTGCGCGTGTGTGTGCGCACGTGTGTATGCGTGTGTCCGCATGTGTGTGTGTGTGTGTGTGTGTGTGTGTGTTCTAGTGTTTGCATGCCAATTTTTCTCCCAATGGGACGCTTTGTGTGCCATCACAGTACTTGCCATTCTCTGCCTCGCTAGCGAGCTCGCGAGCTAGCTAGCGAGCTCGCTAGCGAGGTCTCATGATGTTTTAATCTGCAACAGTGGGCCTGATTCAGCGTCGGACACCAGCTGAAAGGGGCTTAGCAGCACAGGGACTCACAACCATCACAACAGCCATTTTTCTGACCACTGTTCAGTGAATTCCAAAGCTAACAAAGCCTCTTGGTGTAGAAGAAGAAGAAGAAGAAGAAGAAGAAGAAGAATGCAATTTGTTATGAAAACAATGCGGTGGAACGTAGAGGTGGTTGGTTCAACCACCAACATGCATGGGGCTGGACCGGTTTGTCCCTGCGGTGAGAAAACTCACAGGCACGCACGCGCACGCGCACGCACACGCACGCACACATGCACGCTCGCACGCACGCACGCACACGCACACGCACACACACAGTGGGGATAGCACTGGCATGTGACTAATCTATAGCGACCCCATTTAAACTAAAGACCTAACCTCAGAGAATAAGGAAAGCAGCCCTCCCCCCAGGGACCCTCTGGGAGGGAGGGGGAGGGGCCTCCCTGGAGGGGCCCCAGGTCTGGGTTGCATAGGGACGGGGCCTGGCGGGCGTCTGTTGGGGGGGCGGGGGGGGGGGGGGTGGGGGTGGGAGACGGCCATGAATAATTAAATGTGTCCTCATGGGGTGAGCCGGGCGTGTGGAGATAATAGAGAGAGAGAGAGAGAGAGAGAGAGAGAGAGAGAGAGAGAGAGAGAGAGAGAACGCCTGGGAGGAAGGACGACCGTAATGACAACGACATTAACCCAGAGATTGATTCACTCTCCGCCCTCCCTCTGTCCTCTGTGTGCGCGTGTGTGTGTCCCTAGTTTGCTTCTGAACCCCTGTGATATCACAGTCTGACCGACCTTTTCGAGGTGGTTGTGTCTGGCGGTGGTGTTGACTCTTTAACTTGCCCCGCAGGTCTGAGAAGCTGCTCCTCGCAGATTGCAGGCGACGTCAGCGCTCTCTCTGAAGCACGCCGTGCCTGAGTTTGTCTCAGGCCAGACGCGGTTGCTACGGAAACACCCAAGCGGAAACACCCCCCCCCCCCCCCCCCCAACACACACACACACACACACTCTGCCCAGAATCCACTACTTAAGTTTTCAAATGCATATTTCTCCCCCTTTGTGTGTTGTAAGTGGTGTTTGGTATTTAGATAACCTGTCCTGCAGGTGCGTCTAAATGCCAATGAGAATGTTACCAGACCTCTGTGTACATAGCCGTGTCGTGTCGTGTTCCTCCCCGCTGACCTCACTTCCTGTTAGGGGACTGTTCTGCTGGGGCTGTTTGTTCTGGCGTCTCTCGCTTAGCACGTGGAACCGCACCGTCGAGTCTTCACTGCACCGGTCGCACCGGTTTAGCGCTTAGCACGTGATTTGTATTGTCTGCGCTTTGTTGTTCGCAGAAGCGTGTCACATGGTCGGAACATACACACACATATACAAACACACACACATACAGACACACACAGACATTCGCACGCACAGACATGCACACGCACGCACGCAGGCACACACACACACACACACACACACACACACACACACACACACACACACACACACACACACACACACACGCATGCAAACACATGCGCACACACAAACATACACACGCATGCACACACATGCGCACACACACACACACACACACACACACACACACACGCATACACACACGCATGCACACACGTGCACACACACACACACACACACACACACACACACACACACACACACACACACACACACATCCAGGGGCGTGTGCATCGGTGTGTTAGAGACGGATCATTGTTTTGTTCCTGCTCTCCTTTTGTTTTAGCTTTTTGTATTCTTTTCTTTTTTCTGCTTGAGTAGTGCTGCCATGGAAACAGCCTTGTGATATCGATAAGTAGTTACCCCTTTACCTCATTTCAGGTAGAGAAAGAGAGGAGAGAGTGAGAGAGAGAGAGAGAGGTAGAGAGGTAGAGCGAGGTAGAGAGTGGTAGAGGAAGACCGGTTGCGAGTAGGCCCAGCCGTTTGTTAGTAATGCAGCACTTCAGAAGATAGCCAAATCCACTAATGGTACTACCACTAATACTACCACCATTACTACCAGTAATGGTGGTATAATAACTACCAGTAACTACCACTACAAAAACGACTAGCTCTACTACCGCCATGACAACTACCACTAACTACCACTACAAAAACTACTAGTGATACTACGCCAAAACTACTTGTACTACTTCCACCAAAACGAAAACCAAAAATAAGTTAAAGTTAGGGTGTCTTGCTCAGGAACACCAAGCAGTTCAGTAGGCGCACTGCCTGTTGATAAAAACTATCCTTGAACCTGGTAGTCCTTGTACTGATGCTGCAGAACCGACGACCAGACGGTAGGGGGGAGCAGAGATGGTGCCCAGGGTGGTTGTTGTCCTTAGTGATAGACATGGCCTTCTTCCGACATCTGGCAGGAGAATTTAAGGTTAGGGTGTCTTGCTCAGGAACACCAAGCAGTTCAGTAGCCGCACTGCCTATGAATAAAAACTATCCTTGAACCTGGTAGTCTCCCCGGTGACCACCCTGGTGCCCAGGGTGCCCTTGGTCCTTTGTGGTGGAGATGGCCTTCTTCCGACGGCCATGTCAGGCCAACATTTGGCAGGAGAAGTTAAGGTAAGGGTTTCTTGCTCAGGAACATCAAGAGACTTGGCTAGGAGCTAGGGGAACATACCAGCAAACATCCGGTTGGCAGACAACCTACTAACGCAAAAACAACAACAACAGTGCTATTCAGTGCAAGGCTGTTGTCCTTGCACCATCACGTCAGCCGGACTGCCTCATCTCTGTACTCCGTTTGGTCGTCCTCGCTTATCAGGCCGATGACTGTGGTGTTGAGTACGGCCAGGGACTGAGGCAGCAGCCTTGGGGTGCTCCAGTGTTGAGGACCAGAGTGGATGAGATGTTGTTCCCAATCTTCACCAATCTTCACCCAATCTGTTGGCTCTGTGTTACGTCACACGGTGGAAGCAAACGTAGTTACATTATATTACCAGCACCAGGAGTTTACCGTTTAACCCTCTGGTTTATACCAGATATTATGTCTGGGTTTTGACCCGGCCTGTATTTGTGAGTTAATATGTGATTTACGGTACATATTGCAAATGTGAAAAAAGGTATTATAGACACACGCTTAAAGCCAAAACTACCAGTACTACTTCCACCAAAACTGCTACCCGTTCTACCATCAAAACTACAAGTACTACTACCACCCAAAACTGCGACCCGTTCTACCATCAAAACTACAAGTACTACTACCACCCAAAACTGCGACCCGTTCTACCATCAAAACTACAAGTACTACTACCACCCAAAACTGCGACCCGTTCTACCATCAAAACTACAAGTACTACTACCACCCAAAACTGCTACCCGTTCTACCACCAAGCGTTACTACCAGTACTACCGGTTACTACTGGTGAACAAGCGGTGACTCATCATGTCGCGGTGGTGGGGGAGCATGGTGAAGCCAGGGGGATTCCGCTCTTATCTCCCCGTTGGTCTTGTTCCCGTAAAGCCCGCCGTTGAATAGTCAGAACTAACGCTGGCCACTCGGATGGCTCAATCACCATTAGTCAGCTGCTTTTTTACTGTCCAGACAGCTTTTCCTCCTCACCAAAAAAACACACACACACACACACACACACACACACACACACACACACACACACACACACACACACACACACACACACACACACACACACACACACACACACACACACACACAGCGACAGCGCTATCACCACATTGACCCCTGTTTTCTCTCTCTCTCTCTCTCTCTCTCTCTCTCTCTCTCTCTCTCTCTCTCTCTCTCTCTCTCTCTCTCTCTCTCTCTCTCTCTCCTCTCTCTCTCTCTCTCTCTCTCTGTGTGTGTGTGGTTGTTAGTTTTCAATGACACATTTTCGGAAGGATTTCAATATGTTGCTCATAGTTTATTTAGTCATACTAGGCTTGTTGGTAAGCTGCTGTGTTCCATCGATGACTGTCCTAAGCCACCACACCTCGCTGGACAGACTAATGGGCCCGTGTGTCTAGTCTGCTACAGTTACTGGTTCATGTCCTCTCTCTCTCTCTCGCTCTCTCTGTCTGTCTCTGTCATTTGCTGGGTTTCCATCTAACAGTCGAAGCAAGAACATTTGAAAGTTGGAACAAAAATAATGAAATGCAAATTAGTTGTGTTTCCATTAACTAGTTGGAGCGAACAAACTACGTAAAGCGATGACGGATATTGGTCGGTGACATAGACTGCATAAATAAAGCAGACAGCGTCAGTCACGTGAGTTCAAAGTTTGCTACGTCAGAATTGATTCGGCAAAATTGTTTCCATCTCTGCTTTTGCGAATGAACTTGATAGAAATAAGGTGATGGAAACCCGACTTTGGTCTGTCTCTGTCTCTCCTTTTCTCTCGTTCTTTCTCTGTCTGTCTGTCTGTCTGTCTGTCTGTCTGTCTGTCTCACTCTCCCTCTTTGTCTCGAGCTGTCTATCTTGCTCTATCTATTTTTCTATCTATCCGTCTCTGTCACTGTCTCCCACTTCTGTGTTGCTCTCTTTAAAAATAAACGGCACTTATGTTTAATACCTAGGCTTGCCAAATTCACACCCTGTTCTGATCTTTAGTTGAGTACCTTTCAAAGTGATTCTCCTATTTAAGGCAGAAGGGTGTGTGTGTGTGTGTGTGTGTGTGGTATATCTCTGGAAGCAGTCAGCTGCTCTGTTAACACTTGTTTCATCTAATTCGCACATGCTGCGGAAGTCATCATCTCCTAAAGAACATGGAAAACATTGGGCTGTAACTGCTGGCATACTGCTGGCATTATGCAGGCCTCCGTGGAAGGCTGCCCATAGAGAAAGTTACAGAGCACACACACACACACACACACACACACACACACACACACACACACACACACACACACACACACACACACACACACATTAAACACACACACACACACACACACACACACACATTAAACACACACACACACACACACACACATTAAACACACACACACACACACACATTTACATAAAATCCATTGCCTATAGAGATACACAGATGAACCCAGAGAGAGAGAGAGAGAGAGAGAGAGACACACACTTTTTGAACTCAAATGTATAAAGTTATTAAACAGAGGAAACTCTTTTTAGAATATGAGAGGTCTGCTACTCTCCAGCCAAAAGGTTTTTCCCAAAGTGCTTGTTTTCTATTGACTGGACGAGCTCGAGTGAGTTTGAAGTGCGTTCGGACAATGACCCTCGCCTCCTGGTCCTTTCAACACCAAATGTGTCCCTTTTTTTTCCAAAACCTTTGGCAGGGTTTTTTAATTTTTTTTAATGATTATTATTATTTTTTTTTACCTCACATCACATGTTCTGCATCTCCCGCTCTGCAGATGATCCTGCTACAATCTGTGTTTACGTACACCTATACACGCATACTTTCAAGATTCAAGATGTTTTTATTTGCCATTTGCAAGAACAGTGCGATGCCTAATCCCCCGTTCCCTCCCGCAGTATGAATTTCCTTTAACAATACTATACCAAACTGTGCAATACTATACTATACTAAACAATACTGTACTAAACAAGTACAATATAATGCTTATTCCCCATTCCCTCCCACAGTATTAATTTCTAAAACACAATACTATAAATATACTATACAAATGACAATAAAAAATAACAATAAAGTGACTGGAGATATAGACGTGTGTCTATATGACATATGTGTTGAATTGTTTTTTAGGCATATAAAAGCGTTTTGAAGTGCCAGTAGTGCAGCAGCATCATGATAACAGTGCAGTACAGTGCAGAACAGTGCAGTTACTGTAATGAGTTCAGAAAGTCCAGCAAAGTATGATAGTGTAATGTGATATAGATGACAATGTTATGATAGTGGCAGCACTCCTACCAGTTCAGTTGGCACACTGCCTGTGGATAAAAAACTATCCTTAAACCTGGTAGTCCTTGTACAGATGCTGCAGAACCGGCGACCAGACGGTAGGGGGGAGCAGAGATGGTGCCCAGGGTGGTTGTTGTCCTTAGTGATAGACATGGCCTTCTTCTGACATCTGGCAGGAGAATTTAAGGTTAGGGTGTCTTGCTCAGGAACACCAAGCAGTTCAGTAGCTGCACTGTCTGTTGATAAAAACAGTCCTTGAACCTGGTAGTCCTTGTACGGATGCTGCAGAACCGGCGTCCGGACGGTAGGGGGAGTAGAGATTGTGCCCAGGGTGGTCTTGGTCCTTTGTGGTGGAGATGGCCTTCTTCCGACGGCCATATCAGGCCGACATTTGGCAGGAGAAGTTAAGGTAAGGGTGTTTTGGTCAGGAACATCAAGAGACTTGGCTAGGAGCTAGGGGAACATACCAGCAACCATCCGGTTGGCAGACAACCTACTAACGTTAAAAAAACAAACCCATGCTATTCAGTGCAAGGCTGTTGTCCTTGCACCATCACGTCAGCCGGACTGCCTCATCTCTGTACTCCGTTTGGTCGTCCTCGCTTATCAGGCCGATGACTGTGGTGTTGAGTACGGCCAGGGACTGAGGCAGCAGCCTTGGGGTGCTCCAGTGTTGAGGACCAGAGTGGATGAGATGTTGTTCCCAATCTTCACCAATCTTCACCCAATCTGTTGGCTCTGTGTTACGTCACACGGTGGAAGCAAACGTAGTTACATTATATTACCAGCACCAGGAGTTTACCGTTTAACCCTCTGGTTTATACCAGATATTACGTCTGGGTTTTGACCCGGCCTGTATTTGTGAGTTAATATGTGATTTACGGTACATATTGCAAATGTGAAAAAAGGTATTATAGACACACGCTTAAAGCCATACAAATGCATATAGACACAAGATGACAAAAGATGGCAGCTGGCAAAACAGCAACTTTTAAAGAGAGGATCTGCTTAAGTTAACACTTCTGATAAGTCTTTTCAGACTTCAGCTAAGGCCATGGGAACTTTTAATTACCTGCCTTTCACCAAGGAAGAGATTCGATTAAGATTTTGCCGGATGGTTGTGGCCACCAGACTTGGAGGTGTGTATGTATGTGTGTGTGTGTGTGGGTGTGGGTGTGTGTCTAGAAGTGTCGAGTAAGAAAAGAGCGGGAAAAGAAAACAATGCTCTGCAGATGCCATGTGCTGGTATCCGACCAGCAGCCTCTCTCTCTCTCTGTCTCTCTCTTCCTTTTGATTAGCCGACGTCCAGCTAAGCGCGCAGAGCTACCTGTCACTAGCGCTTTCAAGCACCGGTGGGTTTTTGAGGGGGGGGGGGTCCACTCCACTTCACTCTTCTCTCTGAGCAGCCATCTGCATTAGCCACGGCAGACAGCTGTTCCCCCTGCTCTGGGGGGTTCTCCCTGTCCCTCTGCTTTGTCTCCAAAACTTCAATAAACAAATATATCCCGTACATATCGTGCTAACGTAGCGTACGCATAAGTGGCGAGCGTGTGGGAGCTCTTGTGAAATCTTTGCTTGCAGTGCCGCTACTGGACCCAGCAAGGGGTGGGCGGAAGATGTGATAATAACAACATATGTCGGTCTCCCTCTCCCGAGAGACCCCTAGAGGTGAGCCCGGGGACTACCAGGTGCCGGCTGCTCGTCCTCCGGTCGTGGGCACGGGGCACAGTGAGGTGTTTGTGAGGCAGGTACGAGGTCTGAGGAAAACCACACAGAGGATCGCTTGGGCGGAACGCATGTGTTGGTGTTTCTGTATTTGGTCCATCGCCAGACATTTAGTCACTTATTTGGCGGGGGGGGGGGGTTGTGTTATGATACCACTCCATTGCTGTAGAATACTGGTTCTGAGTTTTCTGAGGGTCCTCAGTTGGATGCACGGTGAGGACACTCAGTACAATTAATGGATGACATTCACCCAGCCATACACACACACACTCACTCACTCACTCACACACTCACTCACTCACTCACTCACTCACTCACTCACTCACTCACACACACACACACACACACAAGATTGGAACAACGCAACAACATCACCTGTTGACCTAGGGAACAACCTTGCAACAGCCTAGTTCTGTTTGGCCTTTGTAGGGGCACATATGCAAAGGACGCAAACCCCATGCCTCACACACACACACAGGCAACACACACACACACACACACACACACACACACACATAACTCAGTTCCTATCGCTGTTAGATGAACTTTGACCTTTCTTGAACCTCTACCCTCTGCCACTCTGACACTCCTGTCCTCCCTCTATTGTATATTTCCATGGAGCAATTTAATGAATATATAGTGTTTGGTACACTTTTAATGGAAATCATCATTCAGACATGAACAAAAAGTTCAGGTCTCTGGAGCCAGATTTATACTCCGTGAACAATCTGATGGTTGTCTCTGCTAGTCTGTTATTTATTTGCAAAAAAAATAAAAAGCACGCACACGCCTGTTACCGGGTCACACCCCCGCCCAATGTCCCTGTCGCATTCGGAAGATAAAAAACCCAGACATATGTATTTTGGTCACCGCATGCTCGTCAGTGGTGTCTGGTAAACACACTTATGCGGGGAGTTATCATGTTTTGTCTCATGTCGACGTACAAACTCTGCTAATGAATCCCGCGGCCCGTGGGAGTGAGCCAGTGGTCATGGGGGTCTGTGTGAATGAAATGGGCTTGGTTGATAATTTTTTTTTAGTTTGGCATGCAGACTATTATTACCATGCACTTATTATGCCCCGCCCCCCCCCCCCCCCCCCCTCGTATATATTCCTGGGGGCCGGGTTGACAATGCCAGAGAACATGAACACGACTATTTCCTTCCTCCTCGGTAGGGTCCCTGATTAAGAAGGCATTGTACAATCGGAAATGTCCAACCTTTCTCTCTTCTTTTGTTTTTCCGCTCTCGCATTAGCTTGTCTGTCCAGATATAATTGTACGTAGGTACATCCCCCCCCCCCTGCCCTCTTCAGCCATCCCCCACCTCTTCTCTCTCTCTCTCTCTCTCTCTCTCTCTCTCTCTCTCTCTCTCTCTCTCTCTCTCTCTCTCTCTCTCTCTCTCTCTCTCTCTCTCTCTCTCTCTCTCTCTCTCTCATATTGTCTTTGTATTATTTTTCCACTTATGGGTCCCGTCTCTTTCTCAGTGCGTTGTCTCTCCCCCCCCCCCTTGGATGGAAGTACCTGCTCTCTGTCCTAAGGTCCGTCTAAGTGGTGGTTGACCTACTTATGGGGGAGAGGTGCATGTTCAAATGGCCAGTGAAGGGGAGTGAGGTTTGTGTCCGGCATGGAGATCAGCAAGCAGCACGGTATCCAAAGAGCCTCTCTCTCCGCCTGCTTTTCACTTCTTTTGTTTAGCTTTGGTCCACCAAAATAATGCAACATCCATCAAATATTGTGTATATATATATACGCATTTATTTATTTACAGTATATAGATCGACAATATATATCTGGTAACAATCAACAATCAGTTCAAGTAAACACACCTGCCACACGCAACCCCCCGCGACCCGACCCGGATAATCGGTAGACAATGGATGGATGGACGGATGGATGGATGGTAAACACACACACACACACACACACACACACATAAATACATACATTTATGTGCATGTGTTGCATCTCTGCCCCAGAATACCTGGAGGAGTAGAAAGAGAGAGACAACTTTTTAAAATAATACGTGGGCTGGTGTCCTGTCCCTGCTCCGAATTAAGGTAGTAAGTTTGTTTCTCTCCATTTCGACCTGCTCTCATCCCACCCATGTTGCCTTGGGTGTTTTTTTGGGCTTATGTGCTTTATTTACCAGCACATAACTCCATAGCCTCTTCTACGTCGGGAATGGATGTAGGTGTTGTGTGGGGGTGTTATGTGTACCTTTTGCGTCCAAAGCCTCCAAAAATATACGTCCGTTTCCTTCCTTCCTGTTTTTAGATTGTCCAGTGAAAGGAAAAACTAAAATCCCAATAGCTTAGCCTCATTCTGGACCGAAAGCTATTTATCAAGTTATTTCAAGTTACACATTGATTAACCCACATTGACTAACCTGTTATCTGCTAAGCAAAATTTAATTACTTCCTAAGAACTGATTGCAACAAACATCTGCGAAACGTTCACTTTGAAGTCATTCACGCCCGGTACATCACATCTGCATTCATGTAATAACACAGTTTCCACAGAGCAGCTCAAAGCAGAACATGGACAGGCAGCATGTCCTTCATGGTGACTTTGTGTCGTTCCGTCTCCGATTGTAATGGAAGCCTTCCGCTTTGTTGATAAAAACTAAAATAACAAAACGATGGTTTGTTCTGATCCATACAGCGCTGTTTATCTCTCTCTCTCTCTCTCTCTCTCTCTCTCTCTCTCTCTCTCTCTCTCTCTCTCTCTCTCTCTCTCTCTCCTCTCTCTCTCTCTCTCTCTCTCTCTCTCTCTCTCTCTCTCTCTCTCTCTCTCTCTCTCTCTCTCTGTCACTTGTAGACAAAGTTTACTGGATTCCCACATGTCGATCGGGGGCCAGGGTTTCCATGGCGACTGGTGTAACCTAGTCCGTCTCCAAGGGTCTTGAGATATGTTCTCCATTGTTCTAGAAGGAGTGAGCGATAGAGGGAGAGGAGAGAGAGAGAGAGAGAGAGAGAGAGAGAGAGAGAGAGAGAGAGAGAGAGAGAGAGAGAGAGAGAGAGAGAGAGAGAGAGAGAGAGAGAGAGAGAGAGAGAGAGAGAGAGAGAGAGAGAGAGAGAGAGAGAGAGAGAGAGGGGAAGATAGAGGGGGGGGAGAGAGAGAAAGAGAGGGGGAGAGAGAGAAAGAGAGGGGGAGAGAGAGAAAGAGAGGGGGAGAGAGAGAAAGAGAGTGGAGGGAGAGGGAGGGGTGGGAGAGAGAGAGAGGGGGAAGATAGAGGGAGGGAGAGAGAGAGAGAGAGAGAGGGGAAGATAGAGGGAGGGAGACAGAGAGAGAGGGGGGGAGAGAGCGAAAGAGAGGGGGAGAGAGAGAAAGAGAGAGAGAGAGAGTGAGAGAGAGAGAGAGAGAGAGAGAGAGAGAGAGAGAGAGAGAGAGAGAGAGAGAGAGTGGGGGGAGGAGGGGAAGAGAGAGGGGGAGAAGGGGAGAGTGGAGAGGGGGGGATAGAGGGAGAGAGAGAGAGAGGGGGGGAGAGGGGGAGAGGAAGAGTAAATACCTCTCATTTTCCCCCATCGCCTTGTTCCTTGTTAAAATGTCAGATGCCACGATATTCCCATGAACATCCGTGCGTCCTGCGTGTCCGCACCGTTAAACTTTAATTGTGTTGGCGCAGGCGGGAAATGGCTTTGGGGACCGCATGGCGTTAAAGTGCACGGCTGCTCGTGGCTGTCATTAGCCGGGCTTTGGGCTCTTCGTCCCGGACCCGGGAGAGAGAGACTGAATGCCGAGGCCGCGTAGAGGCTGATGTTATAATGAACCGGCCCGCTGTTGTGGTAACGCAATATTCCCCAGATAGTCACGACTCGAGCACTCTCGCAGCTTAGCATTTTGCTTTGATGTGACTTAATGCATTCTAGAAATGATGAGGTGTTTATCCTGTGAAATATGTTTGTTTTGCCTCCCTGTAGTATTGTTCCGGGACAGTTAAAAACTTGGCTGGATGTTTTTTTTTATAATTTCCATCCAGAATGCTGATTAGTACGATGATGCGATCGGTTGTCTTTCTCCAGGCAGCGGGTTTCACCGTCAGCTCAGCTCAGTGTTTCTGCATATTATAATAATCCATCATCTCAGAAAACACAGTTCTGAAAGCATGACACATGGCAACACACTACCTGAAACCTCTTGCCTCTTGTCTTGCTCTTTTTCTCTCTTACACACACACACACACACACACACACACACACACACACACACACACACACACACACACACACACACACACACACACACACACACACACACTGTCTGTTTATATGACCTTCCTATTAGTATGACAGACTAAGTTCGTCTTTTAAGTATATATATATATATATATATATATATATATATATATATATATATATATATATATATATGTATATATATCCTTTATATATAGTAATGGAGCAGGGGAGGGGAACAATGAATGGGTGTGTATTAAAGTGCAGGAAGGACCAGGAGTGGATCTGTATTGAACCTTTAGGCTGTGTGTTAGTGGGTGTACTAGTTTGTCAATATTATCCTGTTAGTGGTTTGAATGTCAGACATGCCTGTTGGGACCTGGTGACGCAATCTTAAAAAAGCAATATTGAAGCAATATGTATAAGTTCAAAAAGCCTTGAAATTTTACAAAAAAATCTGTCTTTTTCTGAGATTGATAAACCTTGCAAGTACATGAAAGCCTTTACTTAATGAACAAAATTGACTTCAAATGACATCAATATGTGAGGTTCTTATGAACTGTAATGTTCAAGTAATAGTGAATTACTTAGAATAACGTCTCTCTTACAGAATTCCTGGTTGTGTCATCTTCTGGTAATTTCCTTTTCATAACATTTCTTCGTTTTTGTGTGTGTGTGTGTAAGTAAGCCTACTCCTAAGTATTTAAATCACTAAAAACAGCAACGTCCATGCCAGAGCTCCACTTTGGCGATGTGTACATTTATCTTGTGGAGAATCCCTCCCCTTTAATAATAAGTACATTTGTCGAAAGATGGAAACAACAATATATATCGCTGATGGTACAGCATCAGAATGCATTTATTGTCATTGTCATTGTACAAGGAAATTGTCTATCAATCATCACGACACTCTTTGTTGAAAGTTGAAAATGCAACCCTCCTCCTGCAGCCCTCCTAAGCCCCTCCCACCAGGGGAGCACAGGCATTTTGGATGAAAAGCAGCTATGAATTCGCTAAGTTAGGTGAGAAAGAAAATAACAAGTATCGTAACTATGCATAGACTCCAGCCACCAAACCCGATATTTGGCCAGATACCAATCCCCAGTATCGGATCTGTCCATCCCTAAACATAACCTTCAATTGCCCCGGTCGAGTCACAGGTGAGAAAAGAGTGATCTTTGAAAGACCACTCACAATTAGCTACCTCGAACTAATTGGAACATGAACAGTTTAGACAAAATTACAAGGTAGACTTTTGAGACGTTTCCAAAGTTCCGAACTCTCTCTTGTATATACTTTACATTTGTTACGTATATATATAACTGCGAGAGCACCACGGACTCGGATGCTGAATATGTCTGAACAACCCTCTGATTTAAAGACATCTATTCAAAGGGGGAGGAGGGGGGGGGGGGGGGGGGGGTCTGCGTTCTCCTCTCTGGATTTGGGAAGAGTCTCTCATCTACCAACTTGCCAACGCGTCGACTTAAAATTACGTGAGGTTAAAATCGAAATCCTCTTCCTCCCCCACAGAAATTGGTATTAGAATAGCCAAGAAGTCAGACTGAAGATGGAAATGGAGTGTAACGAGTTGACCTTCATGTCCGATATCAGGCTAGGTGTCAGAATTGGTGTGAAAACATGCAAATTGGGTTTCTGAAGAAGGAATGTTGAATGAGGCCGACTGAAAGGACTTCTTATACCTTGTCCTCTGTACTGTGTCTGCAGTAGTTCTTCTGTGGTTGAAAGGGAAATAGCTCATACATAGGCCAGGAGAATGTACTGCTTTTTTGTCACAGCTTTTGTTAGCTGACAAAAGATGCAAAAGATGAAGACTTGACGTGATAGATTTTTGGAAATTTCAAATTAACTTTAATATGAATTAGCCTTGGCCTGCCACATGAACATGATGTATAATTGTCAGCTTATATAAAAAAGGAATGGATGGCTTGTATTACATTATAACATCGTTTATATATAATATATATATATCATATTTAAACAATGGAATTTGCACTGTTAACTCAAGCACAGTATTTAACACATGATGTGAACATGAACATCACTGTGTGAAACCCAGGCCCACATACCTAAATGCCCAGGTGCTTCTCAACTTCCTCCAGCCAGTGTGCACTTAGCTCCGTGGGCCACCCATCCCTTCTCTAAGCCACTCCTTGCCCCTGTTGTCAGACAAGGGGGACCGTGGTGACAGGCGTCAAGAGCCCACTCGTACTCGGTTCTCCTGTGACCCGGTTGGAGTACGCCAGCCCACCAGGGGCCTAAGAGACGCAACAACGCGTCAGCACATCAACACATTGTTTGCTTCACATCAACAGTCTAAAAAACGATATCTGTGATATCTCTGGCCCCTCAAGTGTAGCATCAGAAATAACGCTTCATGTAGTACCCGACAAGGACATTGTCGCGGTATGCCGACACAAACCAAAAGTGGTTACACACGTCCTTGCTCCAAAAGAGGTCAGATGTAGCGTCCCTTCTGCTGGCAACACCTGGACACAGCATGAAATAACGACAATAGCAACAACAATCAAACCAACAGCTATTGGGGTAAGCATCGTTGTTTTTTGCGGAGCAGTGACAAACAGTCGTCCATAATGCATTCCATAATATTACCTGGATCGTCTTACCAAGGTTTTTTGATCTGTGCCACATGTCAAGGATATGGTACACTCCCCATGACTTATATGTATATGCCCTTGGCTGTACAAAGAATGAACAAAAAAGATTTATAAGTATAGACGTGTGCACCGCTCCTGCATAAGTCAGCACATTAATAAAAAATGAAGCTGGAGTGAAACTCGGGCTATGAGCGTCGGTACATATTCCGCTTAGATTTCCTGTGTGCTGGCAATGTGTTGAAAGTCCAGATGACGGCCTTCTTCTATATAAAGCCTTTGCACTCATTGTCAATCAGACTATATGTGCCATTCTGTGCACAGAATCTGGGACTGTCCACTTGACCTTTTAAACTAAAACTTTTTATAATATTATCAGAAATTGGAACATGCTTTTTTAATGCTTCACTCTAGTGGATATGAGACTGACCAATACTGGTTATACAAATATATGTACTCTATGTACAAAGTAGAAATTACCCCCATAGAACTGACCACAACACTAGCTTTTGGTTGTACCCAGGAAATAGTCGTACCTCGCTTCTCTACCCTACCCAGTTCTGCTTGATGGTGTCCACACAGTAGTTTTAATAACCTCAAGATTAAAAATGTGATTTTTAGTACAATGGAAGTACAATGGAATGCAGTATGGATTTCCTACAACAATACTATACTAAATGATACAATACTATACTATACTGATCTACACTTTACTATAACAATACTATTATACTACTACTACTACTATACTGCATTTAAACAGTAACACAACCCTTGCTGAGGAGGATATTCATAGCCAACATAAAGTCCCCTATCAGCGATCATCTGTGAAATCCACTGGCACACAACCTGGACATCTGGAAAAGAACAAGTGAATGAAAGCAGAGTGTGTTTCACTGGGCATAGGGATGCTTACTGTAAGGGTGGTATGGTAGCACTTTACCACATTATTGTAGGGTTCCTGAATGAAGACAGCGGTTAGGACCATACATACATGACACGGACAAAAAGTACCACACGCTCCAAACACCCCCCCCCCCCCCCCCCACACACACACACACACACACACACACATGGGCTATTCCAGGCTGAGCTCCATGAACAAGGTTCCTCACACCCATTCCCACCAAGAACATTTGCAACGCAACACAATAGTCTCTCAAAAGGTGAGCTGCTCACATTAGTTAAAATAAATAATAATAATAAATAATAAGACAGCATAATATCAATACTGCAAAATAAGTACCAATCCACACAATGATAGTAACTGTGGCCCTGGATGTGACCTTTGCCTGAAATGGTCCAGGACCCTGGCACTCAGCAAGGTAACGGGTTCCTAGTGGTACACATGGGGATGATGTGTTTAAGTTATCTTGATCGTGATGGTGATCCCGACACCCTTATATAGTGGTTATATAACGGCAAACGATTAGCCCTCTGCTAATCATAGCCTTTTAGCGGTTAGCAGAAAGGCTACTGTAGAGTGTGTGCGGTTGGTGGCTGGTTTAAGCAGCCTCACCTAGCCTGAGTTGGACTGATTGGCTGGTGAGGCTGCACACCTGTGGTTCATTGTTAATCAAGGCTCACAGGTTAAAACAGCCTCCACCAAACACACTAGAGGCGAGAGCTCTGTTCACAACGATTCAAACTCTTCAGTAAACTACATTCCTCATCAGCCTGTGTCCTTGTCTTCGGGAGGAGCCTGCAAGTAGCCATGTTACTGGCTAGTGGCAGCGTCGTCTGCTAAACTGCAGTGTAGCAGATGACGCTGCCACTAGCCAGTAACATGGCTACTTGCGGACTCCTCCCCGAAGACAAGGACACAGGGTGATGAGGAATCCGGTTTATTGCGAGAGTTTCAATAATGGTGAACAGAGCAGATGGAACATGCTCGAGCTCTTCCTCTTCCTAGCGTGTGTGGTGGAGGCTGTTTTAACATGTGAGCCTTGATTACGACCCACAGGTGTGCAGCCTCACCAGCCAATCAGTCCAAGTCAGGCTAGCTAAGGCTGCTTAAACCAGCCACCAACCACACACACACAATCCACAGTTACGATACAGGCTAGATTTTCTAAAGCCTGATAAGAGAGGAGGTTCAGAAGTCTAGTGTTCAGACCACTTGAATTACAATAGAAAGGTTATGATGGAATTTCTGCCCAATTACAGCAAAATCATACTGCCTACCCCAGCTTTAATGAGGGCTCCTTGAAACAGCCAAAGATGGCTTTCCAAGAGCCTGACTGCCCCATACTCTCACCGCCTTCTGAGAATGATTATTGTCCATGATGAAAGTGATTTAAGGACTTGCCGAACATCCCCTGACGAGATTGACAGGTCAGATTCCTCAGTAGCTGCATTTAGATATTTTTTTTACGAGCCCCAGATGCTTAGTCCACAGGTCTTGTTCTCTTTGAATCAACTGACTTTTTGTCTTGTTGTCATCTCCACATCTGGTTTACGTGCAATAAACCTCATCTATATTTGTATGTTTGACACAATCTTAGGGATAAGAAAACCCTTCATTTTGTTCGCTTGATTTGATTTCAGTTAGTGTTTCCTCAAGGGGCTGAGATAAGATGAGTAACAAGCTGTAGGAATCTGTGGAAAAACTTTTCCGATCACAAGATCGGAAAATTCCTTCTGTTAGTCCTCTCCTCATCTCTCCTCTCTCCCTCTCTCTCTCTCTCTCTCTCTCTCTCTCTCTCTCTCTCTCTCCTCTCTCTCTCTCTCTCTCTCTCTCTCTCTCTCTCTCTCTCTCTCTCTCTCTCTCTCTCTCTCTCTCTCTCTCTCTCTCTCTCTCTCTCTCTCTCTCCCCCCTTAATTAGTCAGTAGTTGGTTTGACGGTGTGATTGCATGCAGAACATCCCTGTTCTCAATGTCATCTGTTATTCTAACTCTCTCTCTCTCTCTCTCCACAGTTGCCCAATGTGGCGGTCATGGAGGCCGCTTCCCTCACTCCACAATCCAACCAGCCGGGCACCAGACACAGCTTTGTGCAGGAACACTTTCAGGCACAGTACAGGTGAGTGGGGCAGACCACCGCAGCGTCAGTGTCTAGCAGGCTCCCCTCACAACCTCTGACCACCAGGCGCCTGTCCCAGGCCTTCTCATCCCACCACGGAACACCTGCAACGGAGTGCTTCAAATGTGTGTGTATTGGGGAGAGAGAGAGAGAGAGAGAGAGAGAGAGAGAGAGAGAGAGAGAGAGAGAGAGAGAGAGAGGAGAGAGAGAGAGAGAGAGAGAGAGAGAGAGAGAGAGAGAGAGAGAGAGAGAGAGAGAGAGGGGGAGAGGGAGAGGGAGAGAGAGAGAGAGAGAGAGAGAGAGAGAGAGAGAGAGAGAGAGAGAGAGAGAGAGAGAGGGGAGGGAGAAAGAGGGGGAGAGAGAGAGAGAAAGAGGGGGAGAGAGAGAGAGAGAGAGAGAGAGAGAGAGAGAGAGAGAGAGAGAGAGAGAGAGGAGAGAGAGAGAGAGAGAGAGAGAGGGGGAAAGAGGGAGAAAGAGGGAGAAAGAGAGAGGAGAGGGAGAAAGAGGGAGAAAGAGAGAGAGGGCGGGAGAGAGGGGGAGAGGGACTTTTGGTTAACAGCGAGAGAGAGGGAGAGACTTCTTATGGAGGGATATTCATTTCCATTCCATTTTTCGGACCGCACTTTGTCAAAAACTCCATGTTTATTCCCCTTGTCTTTTGTCATTCCTCTGCTCTGTTAACTCGCGTACACGGCTCATAGGAAGTAAAAGAACAAAGAAATGACGTTGCAGTACACCGGGATGAAGCTACAATTCAGGATCCTCTCTCAGCTCAGCAACACAATCTTCACACTTTTAGAATGTCTAGGGAAGATAAGAGACATGTTCATGTCTGTTTGATTCTCCCTAGTGAGTTGAATTGAGATTTACGGTACGGTGTACTGTACTGTACTGCGGCTCTGTGGACAGTACCATCCTCCGATGTGGGAAGAGTCAGGCGCTTTCAGAAAGTAGGCCAAACAGACCTGTGAAGGATTGTGAGAGGAATTCATATTTAACACAAGCTTCTGGCTGTCCCCCCTCACACACACACACACACACACACTCACACACACACACTTTTCTTCCTCCATCTCATGGTTCTCTCAGTTTGGACTAGACAACTTATGGGTATTATATCGAGACTTCATATAGTCTTAGATTTTGGATGTCGTAATATGGTGAATGGCTGCATTACATTAAAAATATGTAATTTTCAGAACTTACCAGACTGTTCTTTGATTGGCCTTCGCCCACTTTGTCATTGACATTCTCATATTGTAGGATAGGCCTTTATTTATGTATTCTTTCTCTATAGATTCACTTGCAAATGTTCATTTTACACAAAAGTTCTTAATACAATTCGAAAAAAACTCAAGTATTTAATTCTCTCATGAGTATACAAAAATATGCTTTGGCACACTATGTGGTGACTATTTATGAACATATTTAATGAAGAAGCTATAAGAACTTTATTGCGACATACGGTAAATATCGTTATAGTCAACCCGACCTGCGATACAAGATGCTGGCCATATCGCCCATCCCTACTCTCAGTCCTGTGTTTGTGTAGTTGTCTCCATCTGTCTGCGCATGTGTTTGTCTCTTGCTCTGTCTCTCTCTATTGGTGTGTGTGTGTGTGTGTGTGTGTGTGTGTGTGTGTGTGTGTGTGTGTGTGTGTGTGTGCGTGCCCCAAACCACGCCCCAGGCCACGCCCCCCACACCAGCTACCACCACAAGTACATTTCAGATCTGTGGAAAACACTGGTGAAGTATGATACAACTTTTGCCGTTGGTGTGCACTTTATCGTTTAGTAAAGCTAATGTTCGCTCCACGGGGGGGGGCTGCTGCTTCTGCTCCAACAGGCCGCTTAACATGCACGCACGCACACACGTACAATTATTAAGCAATTAAGTAATTGATTATATCTGTATGGTCATCATTGCTCAATGGGTCATCATGGGTCATTTTCAAATATTTGACTATTTAACTATGAACCCTAAAATAGAGGTAATAGATTCAATAGATCCTTCGATAGAATGGAGTGGCAGCGGTTCAGCCCTGACCAGAGCATTCTGAGGTCAACCGGGCTCTCAGTCACGCCGTCCTCCCATTCTCCTCGTCAGATTAAACGCTTGGCGTGAGTCTGGAAACGCCATGCAGATCGCTGGACTAATGCAAATTAGGGTTTACCTTCAAATCCATGTGAACGCTTTTCAGGGAGGGAGGGGCGGGGTTGGGGGGGATGGGGGGGGGCGGGTGCCTTTGACCAGTGGATGTGTGTGTGATGTCTTTCTCACTCACTCGCTCACTCACACACACAGGTTGTTAGGAGAGTGTCTCCTGATACGGTCTACGACTTCAACTGAATCAATTATTAATCAACTGTCTCTATGAGGCACTGATCCTGATATTGACCTTTGACCTCCTGCAAGTAGTAAACGGTGATCTTTCATGATAAAAGAGAGTTGGGGTGGGGTGGGGGGTGGTATTATATCCCATAATCGTGGTGTCAGTTTGCCATTTACAACATCCTGGGTTGTATATGTGGTATAATCAGGTTAGCTGGGACTTCATCAGCTGATTACTGTGAGAATTAGTGTGAGAATCTCACTAAAGCAGACAGACACACACACACACACACACACACACACACACACACACACACACACACGTGAATATATAGCTACAGTTCCGCACACACCCATCATGTACACAAAAGGACGAGGAAAGGCTCGAGTGCACATGCACAATGTGTAAACATCTATATCCCACACACACACACACACACACACACACACACACACACACACACACACACACACACACACACACACACACACACACTCACACGTTACATACGAACACACCGGCTCTTTTAATAGTTTTTTGAGGAAGCGGTATCTTTATCCGTTCCCTCATTGGGTCTTTCATCCTGTGCCAGTGAAGGAAGCAGGAGGATGCTGTCACTGGCGCGCTGCTGACATAGCGTCTTACCTCTCTGTGCTGCGCAAGACTAACATGCTGGTGCACACACGGCGTAGCCACGCGCACATGATTTGTGGACGGGGGGTGCACAGCACAGTTTATGCATACACACACACACACTACACACACACACACACACACACACACACACACATACACACACTACACACACGCACAGTACACACACGCACAGTACACACACACACACACACGCACACGCACACGCACACACGCACGCACACACACACACACAGTATATATACACAGTATAAACACACACACAGTATACACACACAGTATATATACACAGTATACACACACACACACATAGCATACTACACACACACACACACACACACACACACACACACACACACGTCATTCCACAACACAAGTACAGTATAGCGAAAATAAGTTGGCATCTAACCATAGTGCAAATGTAACAAAATGTAAGTGCATAGTCATATACAATGTCCAGTGGTTCAGTAGGATGTACTAGGTATAAAAACAGGTATGAAAACTGGTGTGTATACAGTTTATTTATGTAGTGTATGGAGTGTAGTATACTATGGTAGCCATACTGGCCAAAGGTATAACTTATAGTGTAGATCAATATATATATATATATATATACGGTAAGTACAGTAAAAATGTACATGGCTATCATACAGGTATGTAAGCAATACATATATATACTATAGGTAGAGGTAGGGAGTTGTGATTACAGTACAGTCGAAGACATTGATGGTGATCGGATATAGTCAGCAGAGTTCAGAGTTTAGTAATGTGAGCAGCAGAGCTGTGTGTGTGTGTGTGTGTGTGTGTGTGTGTGTGTGTGTGTGTGTGTGTGTGTGTGTGTGTGTGTGTGTGTGTGTGTGTGTGTGTGTGTGTGTGTGTGTGTGTGTGTGTGTGTGTGTGTGGGGGGGGGGGGGGGGGGGGGCAGAAGCTGTTCCTGAGCCTGCTTGACTTGGAATGAAGGTTCGTGTAGCGCCTCCCTGAGGGAAGGAGGGCAAACATTCCATGGTTGGGGTGAGAGGTGTCTTTGACGACGCTACGTGCTTTTCTCTGTTGGGAAGTCTCTATTGCAGGGAATGGTAACCCATGATGCGTTGGGTTACCCCCCTTTGCAGCGCTCTCCGGTCTGTCCGGAGACTGTGCAGTTGCCATACTACACTGTGATGCAGTTGGTGAGGATGCTTTCAATGGCACACCGGATAAAGTTCACCAGAATCTGAGGGGACAGGTGGGCTTTCCTCAGTCTCCTCAGGAAGAAGAGGTGCTGGTGACACGACCTCCAGAGGAGGTGAGATTGTCTAACCTGACAGACTGGGGTCTGTTGGTTAGGAAGTCCAATAACCAGTTACAGGGGGGTTCATTTCAAGGTTCTTGGTTTTCATGAGGTCACCAAGTTTGAAGATGAGTTTGGAGGGGATGATTGTGTTGAATGCTAAGCTGAAGTCGATGAACAGCATTCTCACATGAGTGTTGCTCTCATCCGGGTGGGAGAGAGCAGAGTGAAGAGCTGAGGAGGTCCTCTGTGCTCCTGTTCTCACGGTAGGAAAATTGGTGTTTATCCAGTGAGGGTGAGAGGCCATATTTGAGGTGAGCCAGGACCATCCTCTCGAAGCACTTGGGGGTAAGTGCAACAAGTTGTTGAGGCTCGCTGCAGAGGAGCGTTTTGGCAATGGTAAAATGGAGGCGGTGAAAGCACGCTGGGAAAACTAGCTAGCCTGAGCTAGTGATTCTCGGTCATTCTCGGTCAGCTGAGCAGCTGACCGAGAATGACCATCAGGACCAGCTGCCTTACGTGCATTTGTTCTGCTCAGTGCCGCACACACGTCTGTGGGGGAGAGGGTGAGGGGTTGGTGGTCAGCGGGGAGAGTAGCCCTGGTGGGCCGTTCGGGGTTGTTCCGGTCAAAGCGGGCATAACAGTTATTGAGCTCGTCAGAGAGGGATGACTCAGTGGCTGGGGGACATTATGCCAATATGCATTTTCCTCTTTTTTGGCCTCCTAAGTGTTTACCATCGGTGTTACGGTATGGAACAGCCTCAATGGGAATCGAGTTAATGTGGCAGCCAAACTGTTGCCGTCGCATAATGCACCATTCAATAGTACTTTCTAGAACACTCTATTATCACAGTGAGGGGAAAGCTCTGAGAATGACAAAAATAAAAATTTTGCATTAAAAAGGCAGCATGCAAAGATTCAAACATTGATATACAAAGCTAGGATACAAAGCTAGGACACTCACTACACACGACCCAGGTGAGACCAACAAGCCAATTAAAACAAAACACAACTTACACTCTTACTTTTTTAGGCACCCCCCAAAGAACCAGGTCTGCCTCAAAAGCATTTAACCACGGAGATGAGCATACGGCTCCTGGTTGACCTTTGACCTTTTACTCTCTTTTGCTATTTCCCTTCAGCTCTGTTCCCTCCCAGCCCAGCCCCGCCTTCATCCCTCCCAGAATGCCTCAGTGCGCTGCTTTGAACTCCGACCGCTTCTTTGATCTCACTATCCTTTTTGATTTGATTTGTTTTGCGCCGAGTCATCCACCAACAAACCCGGGATGTAATTCTCCTCCATGCACTAATGCCGGCTATTACACACACACACACACACACACACACACACACACACACACACACACAGCATCTGTGTGTGTGTGTGTGTGTGTCTGTCTGTAAAACTGACAAGACAAAGTCAAGTGGTTTGCTTGGATACAGTATAGCGATTGGATAAATTGGACAAAAAGCAAAGGTCTCTCTCTTTGCCTTTGATGGGGGATTGTGTGTGTGTGTGTGTGTGTGTGTGTGTGTGTGTGTGTGTGTGTGTGTGTGTGTGTGTGTGTGTGTGTGTGTGTGTGTGTGTGTGTGTGTGTGTGTGTGTGTGTGTGTGTGTGTGTGTGTGTGTGTGTACCCCTGCCCATACGATCAAATATCTTAAGGGCGGCGTCGAAGCCCGTTGTGTAGTGTTAGGGGTCTCAAGACACCAGGCCCCTCGTAGTGTCGAGAGACAAAAGATTGAGATTGGAGATCAAAGGGCCACCGACGGGGTTTGAGGTCAAGAGGAGCAAAAGGGGAACTAACTGGGAATGCATTCAGTGTATACAACAACAACAACAACAACAACTGCCACAGTACAGTAGAGGTTCTACGAAATTATCAAACGATGGGTTTCGGGGAAGTGTGCGAAAAGTGAGAGGTGGTGAGAAGAAGGACTTTTGTATCTTGAAGAAATTATTCACGGCTGGGGTTCACAGGAAGGCTGGTAGTATGATGGGCTGTGACAAGAGTACGGAGCGAGTTTGCCGAGTTTGTGAGCCGCGTTCAGAGGAAGGTGCAGATCATCAGATTGTAGAGTCTTCCTGTGTGTGTGTGCGTGTGTGTGTGTGTGTGTGTGTGTGTGTGTGTGTGTGTGTGTGTGCGTGTGTGTGTGTGCGTGTGTGCGTGCGTGCGTGCGTGTGTGTAGCCCTGCATGTTCCCAGTCGCTCCCAGTGTGGACCAGCGACAAGGTCT
This sequence comes from Muraenolepis orangiensis, assembly GCA_027704905.1. Classification (NCBI taxonomy): domain Eukaryota; kingdom Metazoa; phylum Chordata; class Actinopteri; order Gadiformes; family Muraenolepididae; genus Muraenolepis; species Muraenolepis orangiensis. The sequence goes on along the minus strand of CM051003.1, from coordinate 2,986,344 downwards.
CGTCAAGGCCTGCAGTGTAGTGTGTATTGCCAAAGCGGGGAACTCACTCATTACACAGAGGTTGTGTCGTGGTGAGGAGCCGTGTGTTGGAGGGGTGATGCTCTCGCTCTCCTCACTCAGCAGTGCTGTGAGTTAAAGCGCAGCCGTGTGGCGGTGTGAGCGTTCTCGTTTGGAATCAAGACACGCTGCTTTGAATGTATGGGGGTACTTCAAAGGTTGTTTGTACATTGTGAACTGTATCAATGAGGGATGCTGGGTCGCCGATCATTATCGGCCTGATATTCACTCTAAACCGATCGATTGGGGCTCTCAAAAACGGCGGATTAGAAGAGCCGATCAGATGACGCAAAACACATGAGACTTTTCTCGGTGCGGGGCCCTGTATTTTGTTCCCTCTATTGAAATGTATTGTTTAGTGGTTTCTTTTAACCGTTATAGCCATATTGAACATATTGATGTTTTCTTTGAATTCAATGTTGAGCACATTTTGCTTTTATTCCATAGAAAGGCTAAAACTGCTCTTTTGCCAAGCATAGGCTATTATATTGGTTTTAGTTTATTTAAAATGTTGCCTTCCAGTAAATAAACAGTTAACAATTGATGATACGTTCTCAGGTCTTAATTATATCTCTGCAATGCATTTCAGAATAGTTACTTTTACAACTCTAAAAAGTGATCAAATATATAATACAACACAATTTATGGAACTTTACATGGAAGATCCCCATAGCCCTCACCCACCATATGTTGACAATCAGTATCAGCAGATTCTGATTGCGGTGATCAGCGATCGGTGATCGGCCCCAAAAACCCTGATTGGAGCATCCCTAGTTTTAATTTTCTTTAAAAATCAACTTTGCTTTTCAACTGCATACCAAAATCAGACTCTATTCAGGGTGACGGATCACCAGAAAAGGAGAAAATAAACCTATTACCTAATTACCAGCCTTATATTATTAGTATGTAAAGCTTTTTGATATATTTTGCCCTCGATATATAGTTTTAAATAAACACCCCTTACTTTTACCGAAAACGGTGTGGAAACATAATAATAATAATAATAATAAATAATATTTATAAGCGTACTTTTAATTTGCGTAGACAAAACTCAAAGTGCTACAGAGTAAAAATGGTTTAAACAAAACAACAGAATGAAAACAGCGATGTTTACGCCGGCATGGCAACCTGTGGGTTTTTTTTTTTTTATCTAGTGAAAGGCTATTCTAAAAAGATGTGTTTTTAAAAACATCCACAGTCTGTGGTGTCCTCAGCTGGTTTGGGAGGGGGTTCCAGGAGGGTAAACACTGGCTTAGAATAAAAAATTGGCCATTGGCAACAAGTACAATGGAATGCTTACTCCCCATTCCCTCCCATCGCAGTATGAATTTCTAAAACAATACTAGAAAAAATACTACTACACAATAAAATGAACATGAAAAGAACAATAAAGTGACTAATGGACGATATGTGTTGAATTGTGCAAAAAATATTTAAAAGCGCCAGTATCATAAATTCATAAATACAGTGCATTCCAGTGCAGAAGTCACTGCAATGAGTCCAGAAAGTCCAGCAAAGTATGATAGTGTAATGTTAATGACAATGTTATGATACACTGCCTGTGGATAAGAACTGTCCTTGAACCTGGTAGTCCTTGTACGGATGCTGCGGAACTGGAGATTGTGCCCAGGGTGGTTGCGTTCCTTAGTGATGGAGATGGCCTTCTTCCGACATCTGGTCCTAAAGATCTCCTCAATGCATGGAAGTGAACATAAATAAAACCATTGTAACGTTCTTATACATATCTTTTTTTATTTTACACAGTGTTACAGTATACCTACAGGCCTAGAAAAATTCTAATTTGTGGAATTCTTTGCGAGGACATGTGTGATGCCTCCAGTCAGAAGCCGTCGTATTTCGTGATTATATCAACTATTTCCACTATTTCATCATTTTTAGTGCAAAAACAACAGACACAAAGAGAGAAAAATGTCCCGAAAGTTCTGAAAGAAAGCGGAGTTGTTCGGAGTGTGCCGTGTGAGAACACCTTGCACCGAAATGTGGTTATTGGATTAGGGGCCAAACTAGATTGTCTGTGTTTTTCTCACCTTACTTCACGATTGTTGTTGTCCTCTGGTGAGTCCTCCCTTCACCTCTTTAGTTGCACCCTCTCTTCATCTCCTTACTTTTCTCTTTGTCTCCTTTCCTTTATATCCATCTCCTTACCCTTGCCCCCTCATTAGATTAGATTAGATTAGATTAGAATTCAAATTTATTGTCATTGCACAGTAAGTACAATACAGTAAAAATAATGTTGCATCTAACCAGAGTAAAGCATGGTAATATATAATTTACAGTTTACTGTTGCTAAAAGACTGTCTACTAAGTATCTAAGTATAGAAACAGTATAAGATTACTTATAGAGTATATATGAGATATGTGCATAATTATATATATATATATATATATATATATATATATATATATATATATATATATATATATATATATATATATATAAAGGTCTCATGGCTCCAGACTGAGGTGAGACCCCTTCTCTCTCCTGCTCTCTTCTAACAATGTCTTATCTTAGCTTATACATGATTGAAATACCCAAGAAGACTGTCTGTTTACCTACGACCAATATATGTACTGAGAGTGAGTTGATGATGATGTTGTTGTTGCAGGAGTGCGGAAACTTCATTAAAAAAAGATACGTATAAAAAGATTGACCGATTTGGATTTGATTGAAGTTGTGTTCACTTCGACCATTTCCAATCACGATTTTATTGGGGCAATTTAGAATACAATGGAAATAAAGCAATAGAGCATAAGGATACGAGTACGTGCGTGCGTGCGTACATGGTTATCCGGATGGATGATTGAATATGTAACTGAAACCATCAGCCTCGTAAATAATACTAAACGGGTATTACATTTTTTTTACATTGCCTTTTTTTTTTTCTTTCTTCATATAAATACGACAGCCCATTTTTCCACCCCTCCTCTGCAATAGATGAATGTGCTGCCGGTTATTGGTTTGGGACGGGGATGGGGACGGGGACTCGGAGAGGAGCTGCCGTCTTCTGTCGGTGACTTTGTAAATGGACATCAGCCTCGGGGGTTTCAATGCTCAGCAGCCGCTTAGAAGAGAGAAAAGCGAATCAAATGTGACATGTCTTCACCTCGCAACCTCTGGGATGTTTTATTTGACAAAAATGTGTATCCAATGAGTTTAATTGTGATGGTAATATATAATATATAATAAATACTGTCTGTCTCCCCTCTCTCTCTCTCTCTCTCTCCCGCTCTCTCTCTCTCTCTCTCTCTCTCTCTCTCTCTCTCTCTCTCTCTCTCTCTCTCTCTCTCTCTCTCTCTCTCTCTCTCCTCTCTCTCTCTCTCTCTCTCTCTCTCTCTCTCTCTCTCTCTCTCTCTCTCTCTCTCTCTCTCTACAGGTCCTCCCTGACATGCCCCCATTGCCTTAAACAGAGCAACACCTTTGATCCGTTCTCCTGTATCTCCCTGCCCATCCCCCTACGCCAGACCAGGTAACCAGGACTTGTGTTGCTATACATGCATTTATTGTCATATGTGGTTATATATGGTTATATGTTGAATGATAGGTGATTGTGTGTGATTGCTGGTGTATGTTGTTAAGTTGGTATACTGTATGTGGTCTAATTGAGTGATTGTTATGTTTTATATATTAGTATGTGTTTTATGTTGTGATATGTTGCTCTCTCGTGCTCTCTTTCTTGTGCTTTCTCTGTCTCTCTCTCTATGTCTGTCTGTCTGTCTGTCTGTGTGTGTGTGTGTGTGTGTGTGTCTCTCTCTCTCTCTCTCTCTCTCTCTCTCTCTCTCTCTGTGTCTCTCTCTCTCTCTCTCTCTCTCTCTCTCTCTCTCTCTCTCTCTCTCTCTGTCTCTCTGTCTCTCTGTCTCTCTGTCTCTCTCTCTCTCTCTCTCTCTCTCTCTCTCTCTCTCTCTCTCTCTCTCTCTCTCTCTCTCTCTCCAGGTAAACTCTCCTCCGGTCCTATAAATACCATCCTAACTATTACCACCGCGGCTTTCTATAACGTTGCGGGGGGGGTCTCGAACACAAATCCCCCGCCGTAACTAAAAGAACCAGAACACAGGGTCCAGGTCTCAGCCAGTAACCCCCCCCCCCCCCCCATGTTCTACTCGTTTTGTAGACGCTGTTTCTACCACAGTTCCTACCAGTTGTACAAAGAAGGTCACCCTCACACCACACCACAGCACTCCACTAGCCACACACTTCATTCTTTATTATTATTTTTTTTTTTTAAACCCGCCATTTACGAGCCGTCGAGCTAGCGGGATACACTTTCCAAACAGCGGGTTGAATGTTTAATGTTGTTACGGAGGGGGGGGGGCATTACGCCAGATATTTTTTTTGGTGCGGAAAAAGGGGCTCTAAAAAGACGAAGCCAGGGTAATTGGGGATATTACTTTGACGGCGAAATTGGGCTACAGGACAGTGAAAGGCAGCTTCAAATACATCAATCATGAAATAAATAACGAATAACACGCACTCAATCACTCACTCACTCACTCACTCACTCACTCACGCACTCACTCACTCACTCACTCACTCACTCACTCACTCACTCACTCACGCACTCACTCACTCACTCACTCACTCACTCACTCACTCACTCACTCACGCACTCACTCACTCACTCACTCACTCACTCACTCACTCACTCACTCACTCACTCACGCACGCACGCACGCACGCACGCACGCACGCACGCACTCACTCACTCACTCACTCACTCACTCACTCACTCACTCACTCACTCACTCCTCACTCACTCACTCACTCACTCACTCACTCACTCACTCACTCACTCACTCACTCACTCACTCACTCACTCACTCACGCACGCACGCACGCACGCACTCACTCACTCACTCACTCACTCACTCACTCACTCACTCACTCACTCACTCACTCACTCACTCACTCACTCACTCACTCACTCACTCACTCACTCACTCACTCACTCACGCACGCACGCACGCACGCACGCACGCACGCACGCACTCACTCACTCACTCACTCACTCACTCACTCACTCACTCACTCACTCACTCACTCACTCACTCACTCACTCACTCACTCACTCACTCACTCACTCACTCACTCACTCACTCACTCACTCACTCACTCGGAGACGGGCGCATCAGGGAGTTCAACAGGCAGTGTGACAACAAAAGACAAAAGACAAAAACAACAAAGCCATCTCCAGAAACACGTTTAAAAAAAACGCAGACGGACTGTCACGCCCTCGGAACGTCATTGACCAATCAGGATCAAGTATTTAACAGTGTTATGGTGTGAACCGGGAGAATGCCTTGTCTCGGAAGTGCTTTTCAAGACGGAGGCTGCAAAAAAACGCCCTCTAAAGGCGTTAAATAGGATTTTGTTTTTTCTCAGATTTAAGTTTTAACAACAAAAAACACAAGCTAGCCGCCGAACCACTTCAAGAGCACACTTTTGTCACAATGAAGCAAGCAACAACAAAAACCAACCCAGAGAGATAAGGCTGATTAACCTCGGACAAACAAACCCTTCTTTTTCCAGGGGGGGGGGGCAATTCAACATTCAAGGACCATTAGAACGCTTACTCCCCATCCCCTCCCGCAGTATCCAAAAAGCCTATATTATAAAAAATACTATATACAATAAACATGACAATAAAAAAAGAACAATAAAGTGACTAATGGATGATATGTACATGTGTTAGCAAAAAAGCATTCCTAATTATTAAATGTTTTTTTTTTAAACACACAATTTTAAAGTGCCAGTAGTGCAGCAGCATCATGTATGAATTCATCGCAGTACAGTGCAGAGCAGCACAGTGGCTGTAATGAATCCAGACAGTCCAAGCAATAGTAAGATTGTGTATAACAGTGTAATGTAATATGGAGATGACAATGTTACGATAGTGGCAGCACTCCACTAGCAGTCCAGTAGGCGCACTATGCGTCTATGGATAAAAAAAAAAGTATGAATGTCCCCATTCAGACTCCAAAATAGAGTCACAGTCACCAGCAGGGAGCCCTACTTGAGCCCTCATCTGGCGATATCCCCATGGGCACCTCCTGGTACGGCTCCACCACACTGCCCCTCCTCCCTCAGGGAGGTTAGATCCATGTCCTCTTTGTCCTCTGGGTGTTTTGCGTACCCCCATGAGTCCGCCCCCCCCCCCCACCGAGTCCGGGTTAGCCTCTATGTTGACCTGGTATTCGTCACTCCTCCTTTGCGTGAAATTATGGGCACACACTCACGCACACGTACACACACGTACGCACACGCACACACACACACACACACACACACACACACACATAGGCACACTTGGGTGAATAGTACACGGTCAAACAAAGCGTAAATAAAAAAAAAAAATTTCCCACCTCTCTCTCTCTCTCTCTCTCTCTCTCTCTCTCTCTCTCTCTCTCTCTCTCTCTCTCTCTCTCTCTCTCCATCCCACCTCTCTCTCTCTCTCTCTCTCTCCATCCCACCTCTCTCTCTCTCTCTCTCTCTCTCTCTCTCTCTCTCTCTCTCTCTCTCTCTCTCTCTCTCTCAGGCTGCTGTGTGTCGTCCTGGTGTTTAGCACCCACGAAAAGCGGTACCTGCGTGTGGGCCTTGCCGTGCCACTGTTGGGCACCCTGGGGTGCCTGAGAGCCATGGTGGCAAGGGAGGGCGACATCCCCCCGGACCAGGTATTCAACTCACACACCCAGACTGCACACTGAGGCTCCTCTAGGTGGAGGTGTGCCCAGGTCTGCTGACATATTTAGTTTGACGGAGGCTAGGCCTGTTTGTGTGTGTATGTGTGTGTGTGTGTGTGTGTGTGTGTGTGTGTGTGTGTGTGTGTGTGTGTGTGTGTGTGTGTGTGTGTGTGTGTGTGTGTGTGTGTGTGTGTGTGTGTGTGTGTGTGTGTGTGTGAGAGAGAGAGAGACAGAGAGATTGTGTGTGAGAGAGACAGAGAGATTGTGTATGTGTGAGACGGAGGAGCGAGAGATAGATTGTGTGTGTGTGCGTGTGTGTGTGTGAGAGACGGAGAAGAGAGAGAGAGTGGTTGTGTGTGTGTGTGTGTGTGTGTGTGTGTGTGTGTGTGTGTGAGACAGAGAAAAGAGAGAGTGGTTGTGTGTGTGTGTGTGTGTGTGTGTTTGTGTGTGTGTGTGTGTGTGTGTGTGTGTGTGTGTGTGTGTGTGTGTGTGTGTGTGTGTGTGTGTGTGTGTGTGTGTGTGTGTGTGTGTGTGTGTGTGTGTGTGTGTGTGTGTGTGAGAGAGAGAGAGAGATAAACAAAGACAGAGAGATTGTGTGTGACAGAGAAGTGAGAGAGACAGAGAGATTGTGTATGTGTGAGACGGAGGAGCGAGAGATAGATTGTGTGTGTGCGTGTGTGTGTGTGTGTGTGTGTGAGAGACGGAGAAGAGAGAGAGTGGTTGTGTGTGTGTGTGTGTGAGACAGAGAAAAGAGAGAGTGGTTGTGTGTGTGTGTGTGTGTGTGTGTGTGTGAGTGAGAGACAGAGACGAGTGATAGATTGTGTGTGTGTGTGTGTGTGTGTGTGTGTGTGTGTGTGTGTGTGTGTGTGTGTGTGTGTGTGTGTGTGTGTGTGTGTGTGTGGTGTGTGTGTGTGTGTGTGTGTGTGTGTGTGTGTGTGTGTGTGTGTGTGTGTGTGTGTGTGTGTGTGTGAGAGACAGAGGAGAGAGAGAGAGAGAGAGAGAGAGAGAGAGAGAGAGAGAGAGAGAGAGAGAGAGAGAGAGAGAGAGAGAGAGAGAGAGAGAGAGAGAGAGAGAGAGAGAGAGAGAGAGAGAGAGAGAGAGAGAGAGAGAGAGAGAGAGAGAGAGAGAGAGAGAGAGAGAGTATGTGAGAGACAGAGGAGCGAGAGATAGATTGTGTGTGTGTGTGTGGTTGTGTGTGTGTGAGAGACAGAGAAAAGAGAGAGTGGTTGTGTGTGTGTGTGTGTGTGTGCGAGAGACAGAGACGAGTGATTGCGTGTGTGTGTGTGTGTGTGTGTGTGTGTGTGTGTGTGTGTGTGTGTGTGTGTGTGTGTGTGTGTGTGTGTGTGTGTGTGTGTGTGTGTGTGTGTGTGTGTGTGTGTGTGTGTGTGTGTGTGTGTGCGCGCGAGAGAGCGTCAGACTAGAGGGGGACAGAGAGGTTTAGTCAATACCTCCATCTCTGGGCATTAAGAAGCGCTCCCCTGCTGAGCGAGTAATGGGGCTGATGTTGTTTGTCCACCGCCTCATCTTTACCATCTCCCTACCGTCTCTCTCTCTGTCTACTCTCTGCTCTTGTCTCTCTCTCTGTCTACTCTCTGCTCTTGTCTCTCTCTCTGTCTACTCTCTGCTCTTGTCTCTCTCTCTGTCTGCTATAACACTGATATACACCTATAACACCCGATTGACTGTCTTCCGACTGAAATGCGATGAAACATGAGCTGTATTATGTATTATTATTACTTATTATGTATTATTATTACATATTACTTATTACTTATATTATTACTTATTATTGTTATTACTGTATTATGTATTATTATATTATAATAATACATTGTAAGATAAATATGGGTTAATAGCTTACAAATAGCTAGATGGCCAAAACTCTCCAGTCCGGTCCAGTTGTTTAGTTGAAAAGCCTTCAGTTCACTTGTAACGCACACCTGACTCATACATAGTGAATAAAGTGTTTTGAGACTCATATATAGTGAATAAAGTGTATTGAGACTCGTATATAGTGAATAAAGTGTTTTGAGAGACTCATACATAGTGAGTAAAGTGTATTGTGAGACTCGTATATAGTGAGTGAAGTGTATCGTGAGACTTGTATATAGTGAATAAAGTGTTTTGAGAGACTCATACATAGTGAGTGAAGTGTATCGTGAGACTCGTATATAGTGAATAAAGTGTTTTGAGACTCATACATAGTGAGTAAAGTGTATCGTGAGACTCGTATATAGTGAATAAAGTGTTTTGAGACTCGTATATAGTGAGTAAAGTGTATCGTGAGACTCGTATATAGTGAATAAAGTGTTTTGAGAGACTCATACATAGTGAGTAAAGTGTATCGTGAGACTCGTATATAGTGAATAAAGTGTTTTGAGACTCGTACATAGTGAGTAAAGTGTATCGTGAGACTCGTATATAGTGAATAAAGTGTTTTGAGACTCGTATATAGTGAGTAAAGTGTATCGTGAGACTCGTATATTGTGAATAAAGTGTTTTGAGAGACTCATACATAGTGAGTAAAGTGTATCGTGAGATTCGTATATAGTGAGTAAAGTGTTTTGAGACTCATACATAGTGAGTAAAGTGTATCGTGAGACTCGTATATAGTGAATAAAGTGTTTTGAGACTCGTATATAGTGAGTAAAGTGTATCGTGAGACTCGTATATAGTGAATAAAGTGTTTTGAGAGACTCATACATAGTGAGTAAAGTGTATCGTGAGACTCGTATATAGTGAATAAAGTGTTTTGAGACTCATACATAGTGAGTAAAGTGTATCGTGAGACTCGAATATAGTGAATAAAGTGTTTTGAGACTCATACATAGTGAGTAAAGTGTATCGTGAAACTCGTATATAGTGAATAAAGTGTTTTGAGAGACTCATACATAGTGAGTAAAGTGTATCGTGAGACTCGTATATAGTGAGTAAAGTGTTTTGAGACTCTTATATAGTGAGTAAAGTGTATCGTGAGACTCGTATATAGTGAGTAAAGTGTTTTGAGACTCATACATAGTGAGTAAAGTGTTTTGAGACTCGTATATAGTGAGTAAAGTGTTTTGAGACTCATACATAGTGAGTAAAGTGTTTTGAGACTCGTATATAGTGAGTAAAGTGTTTTGAGACTCATACATAGTGAGTAAAGTGTTTTGAGACTCATACATAGTGAGTAAAGTGTTTTGAGACTCGTATATAGTGAGTAAAGTGTTTTGAGACTCGTATATAGTGAGTAAAGTGTATCGTGAGACTCGTATATAGTGAGTAAAGTGTTTTGAGACTCATACATAGTGAGTAAAGTGTTTTGAGACTCGTATATAGTGAGTAAAGTGTTTTGAGACTCGTATATAGTGAGTAAAGTGTATCGTGAGACTCGTATATAGTGAGTAAAGGGTTTTGAGACTCATACATAGTGAGTAAAGTGTTTTGAGATTCGTATATAGTGAGTAAAGTGTTTTGAGACTCATACATAGTGAGTAAAGTGTTTTGAGACTCATACATAGTGAGTAAAGTGTTTTGAGACTCGTATATAGTGAGTAAGGTGTATCGTGAGACTCGTATATAGTGAGTAAAGTGTTTTGAGACTCGTATATAGTGAGTAAAGTGTATCGTGAGACTCGTATATAGTGAGTAAAGTGTTTTGAGACTCATACATAGTGAGTAAAGTGTTTTGAGATTCATATATAGTGAGTAAAGTGTTTTGAGACTCATACATAGTGAGTAAAGTGTTTTGAGACTCATACATAGTGAGTAAAGTGTTTTGAGACTCGTATATAGTGAGTAAAGTGTTTTGAGACTCGTATATAGTGAGTAAAGTGTTTTGAGACTCGTATATAGTGAGTAAAGTGTATCGTGAGACTCGTATATAGTGAGTAAAGTGTTTTGAGACTCGTATATAGTGAGTAAAGTGTATCGTGAGACTCGTATATAGTGAGTAAAGTGTATCGTGAGACTCGTATATAGTGAATAAAGTGTTTTGAGACTCATACATTGTGAGTAAAGTGTATCGTGAGACTCGTATATAGTGAATAAAGTGTATCGTGAGACTCGTATATAGTGAGTAAAGTGTATCGTGAGACTCGTATATAGTGAGTAAAGTGTATCGTGAGACTCGTATATAGTGAATAAAGTGTTTTGAGACTCATACATAGTGAGTAAAGTGTATCATGAGACTCGTATATAGTGAATAAAGTGTTTTGAGACTCATACATCGTGAGTAAAGTGTATCGTGAGACTCGTATATAGTGAATAAAGTGTTTTGAGACTCGTATATAGTGAGTAAAGTGTTTTGAGACTCATACATAGTGAGTAAAGTGTTTTGAGACTCATACATAGTGAGTAAAGTGTTTTGAGACTCATACATAGTGAGTAAAGTGTTTTGAGACTCGTATATAGTGAGTAAAGTGTTTTGAGACTCGTATATAGTGAGTAAAGTGTTTTGAGACTTGTATATAGTGAGTAAAGTGTTTTGAGACTCATACATAGTGAGTAAAGTGTTTTGAGACTCGTATATAGTGAGTAAAGTGTTTTGAGACTCATACATAGTGAGTAAAGTGTTTTGAGATTCGTATATAGTGAGTAAAGTGTTTTGAGACTCATACATAGTGAGTAAAGTGTTTTGAGACTCATACATAGTGAGTAAAGTGTTTTGAGACTCGTATATAGTGAGTAAAGTGTTTTGAGACTCGTATATAGTGAGTAAAGTGTTTTGAGACTTGTATATAGTGAGTAAAGTGTATCGTGAGACTCGTATATAGTGAATAAAGTGTTTTGAGAGACTCATACATAGTGAGTGAAGTGTATCGTGAGACTCGTATATTGTGAATAAAGTGTTTTGAGACTCATACATAGTGAGTAAAGTGTATCGTGAGACTCATATATAGTGAATAAAGTGTTTTGAGACTCGTATATAGTGAGTAAAGTGTATTGTGAGACTCGTATATAGTGAATAAAGTGTTTTGAGAGACTCATACATAGTGAGTAAAGTGTATTGTGAGACTTGTATATAGTGAATAAAGTGTTTTGAGAGACTCATACATAGTGAGTAAAGTGTATCGTGAGACTCGTATATAGTGAATAAAGTGTTTTGAGACTCGTATATAGTGAGTAAAGTGTTTTGAGACTCATACATAGTGAGTAAAGTGTTTTGAGACTCATACATAGTGAGTAAAGTGTTTTGAGACTCGTATATAGTGAGTAAAGTGTTTTGAGACTCGTATATAGTGAGTAAAGTGTTTTGAGACTTGTATATAGTGAGTAAAGTGTTTTGAGACTCATACATAGTGAGTAAAGTGTTTTGAGACTCGTATATAGTGAGTAAAGTGTTTTGAGACTCATACATAGTGAGTAAAGTGTTTTGAGATTCGTATATAGTGAGTAAAGTGTTTTGAGACTCATACATAGTGAGTAAAGTGTTTTGAGACTCATACATAGTGAGTAAAGTGTATCGTGAGACTTGTATATAGTGAATAAAGTGTTTTGAGACTCGTATATAGTGAGTAAAGTGTATCGTGAGACTCGTATATAGTGAATAAAGTGTTTTGAGACTTGTATATAGTGAGTAAAGTGTATCGTGAGACTCGTATATAGTGAATAAAGTGTTTTGAGACTCGTATATAGTGAGTAAAGTGTATCGTGAGACATTTGTATGGTTTTGGGCGTGCGGTTACACCACATGCTTTAGCAAATATTGCGTTATATTTCTGAGCTGATGTTCCAACATTCCCCTGCACTCCCACTGCAAAAGCTCAGGTAGCGCCGCTTGCCAGAAATGTTTTGGCCATGACTTGGCATCAATTACCTTCATTAGCTCATGAAGCCATCTCTTTCGACCTCATGGGCATCATGTCTTTAGCGATGCAATAGTAATTGCACGTGTTATGTCCTTGTATCGCTTGCACTTCTAGGGTGTCTTCGTGAAATGCGGGTAGGATAAGAAATACGGAGCGAATCGTGTCCCATATTGATTTCAAAGCGGGGATGCAAGATTTAATTGTCAAATACGGGCCAATTTCACCGGACTGGTGGAAACCCAATGTCCCTGCTGCCAGGCTGCAGGCTACAGCGCTAACCACTGAGTCACAATGTTAGCATTGATAAAGACAGTGGGAGCTGTAATCCCCCTAGCCGGGAACATCAGGCGGCCCGAAAAATAGGATATCTGGGAGTCAAAGTCAACGTTTTGAGTTGAGAGTTTTAACCTCAAGGGGAGACAGTGGTGGCTTTTTGAAATCAACGCGTTACGGTTAGCTCTCTATTCTAATCGTGTCGCTCCTTTGACCTTTAACCTAACGCATCCCTTGCATTTTTATCCCTTTCGCTCTGCTTAATTTTTTTTTTCTGATTGAACTTAATGAATGACTTCATTAATTTTAGAATGAGACGTTAGTTAGTGTCTTGTACGCCATCATCGTGGTCATCATCGCCGCTGTCATCATCACCATCATCATCGTCATCAACACCATCATCATCGTTATCATCATCATCATCATCGTCATCATCTCTCTCTCCTTGCCCTCCTGCAGATTATCCTATCAGAGCTTTACACCACCGGCTTCAAGCGGAGCTTCTCGGACGAAGAGGACCTCACGACCATCGCCGATGACGACGTGGTGTACGCATTCCAGGCCCCGCCCCTTTACACCCGGGGAGCCTTTACCCCACTCTCAGGTAACCCTGACGACCATGTACCGTTTTTCTTCCCTTTCTCTCCTCCTCTAGTCTCTCTTCTACACACACACACACACACACACACACACACACACACACACACGCACACTATGCGTCAAGCAGCTTATATACCCATTAGCATGACACAGGAAGGCTTGAGAAATACAGCGCCCCACAGGAAATCATTTTGGCACACACAGAGACACATGCATGTCCTTGTTCATTGAATCATACCTAAAAGCATACTTAAAAAACATGATGTATCATTATTTAAGTGCGCGCACCACAAGCGTCCAGAGTTGGAAACAAAATTCAAAAGCCAAAAAGTGGCACCCACTTGTGTGAGGAATAAGAGGTGGGAGGATTTAAACATACTGCATGGTGTGGTGTGCCTATTTGTTCTTTTTCTTTATTTTTTTTTGTTGGAATTTTCTCTTATTTTATTTGCCATTAATTTGTCTTTTTGAGTTTGGATCGATGTGATTCACTATGAGTGGGAATGATCTTCTTTTTTTTTTTTTACACACACATCAAATTTTTTATTTTTTCCCTGAAATAAAACATTAATAAATAATAATTCAGCTTTTGTTTAGTACGGACCACCTAACGCATCCCTTGCGTTTTTATCCCTTCACTCTGCATCATTTTTTTTTCTTCTGATTGAACTTAATGAATGACTTCATTAATTTTAGAATGAGACGTTAGTTATCTTGTACACCATCATCATTGTCATGATGGTCGCCCCTGTCATCGTCACCATCATCATCGTCATCGTCATAAACATCATCATCGTCATCAACACCATCGTCACAAAGTTATCACACGTTTGTTTGGTACATGAATGACTTCATTCATTTTAGAATGAGACGTTAGTTGGTGTCTTGTACACCATCGTCATCATCATCATCATCATCGTCATCAACATCATCATCATCATCATCGTCATCAACACCATCATCACAAAGTTATCACATGTTTGTTTGGTACAGACCCCCAACCCATGTCAAATCGATACTTCAGCTGACATGTGTCAGGGTCTGAACCAAACAGACATGTTTTCCTACACCTGGACTTGGTAGGCCAGAGCATCTCTGCAGTAGCACTACAGTACTTTATTGTTAATGGTGTTATAAATGTACTGTAACATTTACCCATTTTACCCATATCAAGAAATATTGCTGTATTGTGCTTTTTTTTTCAATATTTAAATTGTTCAGCCGAGTGTGTTCTGGCTTGCTGTGACAGGCCGTTGTCAAAGCAACTGAGGACAAAGTCATGGGTGATGGATGGCTCCGTCCACCAAACCAAACCGGTCACGTCAGTTTGAGTCGCGCTCAATAGTAACAACCTGTGGTTAGTCTGAAGCAATCAATCGATTCCCCTGGCCAAGCTGAGAGTACATTCCCTATTATATAGTGAAGGAGATAAGTGTTGTCAAGTCTTTGTCTTTCATGGTGTATGGTTAATTCATTAGATGTCCCTCCTTCCCCACCTTATTCCCCCCTCCATGCCTGGAAAGAGCCAGAGGGTGAGGGAGACCACGTCAGGGAGGTCTCTGACTCATCTTCAGTAAAACAATAGAGAGATTGGATCAGTGCCATTATACATAATAAGTGTTCTGCATACAGTTTCTCCAGGCATCCAGACAGCTCATTAGAGCACTGTAGGAACGCAAGCAGAGGGGCACCGGCTTGGAAAACCCCCCCCTGGAAATCAATTAAGGCCCCATAGCAGTGGTCCTAGTGCTTCATATAACCCTCAGCAATCCAGACAATTGGCACTCAAATGGTCTCGTAAGCTCGTCCACTAACACGGACCAGAGACGGCAGGGCTAGAGGTGGCAGGTGGGTGTTGATGCTACACTTTGAGGAGTGACATATAAAAAGATTGATCCAACGGGGACGCTTACTGATCAACACTAGCCAGGTGCATCCTGGGTGATGTGAAGATCAAGATTTGGATTTTAAAAAGGGAGATTGAGAGACAACGATAGAGAGACAAAGTGTGTGTGTGTGTGTGTGTGTGTGTGTGTGTGTGTGTGTGTGTGTGTGTGTGTGTGTGTGTGTGTGTGTGTGTGCGTGTGCGTGTGCGTGCATGTGTGCTATCTGCCTCCTGGTTCCTATCATCACCCGTCACCTCTGTGCTGTTGGACGGCAGATAACTCAGGTGCTGTAGTCAGCAGGAGGCCCGGACGGCTGATCCCCCTTTGATCCTCTACAGCCCCACCACCACCACAACTCCCACAACCAGCCCCAGCACCACCCCTCCCCTCCAGAGGTGCTCCCTACCCCGGCTGTGTGAAACATACTGATAGGGGGTCACTCTTCTGGGCACAAATCCATTGCAAAGAGGTCTGCAGGTCCGCACCACAGGCCCCATTTTATAGATGCTGTCACCTTTTATCTGACCCCCTTTCCGCAGCTACTTCCAGGCACACTGCTTTATACGCCGCAACCCCAACCACGGCTCTCAAAGGTGGAACTTCAAACGTACCACCGCCTGCTGCTAAGTAGAGGAATGTGATGTGCAATAATTCAATGTCATATGGAGAAGATTGGCGCGTTCACCTGTGGTTGGAACAAGCCACGGGCCAGGTGTCCTTTATTATTCACCACATCTGCTGCACTTCACCTATGAAGGAGGCGGTGCCCATCAGGACTGAGAGGTTGAATTCAAGTTCTTGTTGTGCTAACCACTCTAACAACTCAAAAAACATTGTTTTCTTTTCCCTCCATTGCTACCTGCTGCCCGTGTGTCAGAAACAAACACACACACGCACACACAGAAACACACACACACACACACACACACACACACACACACACACGCACACACAGAAACACACACACACAGAAACACACACACATACATACATACCGTATCTAAGTTGTGCTTGGCTGGCTGTTCCTTATCCTTATACGAAGCGACTTATATATCAGTATGTATCAGTGGCGGCTGGTGGTTGTGAGAGTAGGGGAGGAAGGAAGGAGCCTCACTATACATGTTGACAGTGTATTAGTGGGTCATTTTAACAGACAAGCCAAACTGAATGGAAACCGATTGTTTTTGATGAAAAATAGATATTTAGCGATTAATCCATTTATGATGAAAATCTGAAATTGAGTGAGTTTTGAGGGAGAATCGTTTTTTGTGTAAAGTATATTTACCTGTATTGAATTAAAATAAGACATACTATCATAAAGTAAAACCAGCAATGCACGTAAATCACGTCAATTTGTCTAATCGCGACCCAAAGAAACACCACTTTGTCACGGTCAGCCATGGAACGCTTTGAGGAGGAACTCAAGTTTCAATCTAAAATAAATTAAAACTAAATGAATGACACAAGATAGATCCTTGCACGATGACAACCCGCCCCCCAAAACTCTGATTGGGTATTGACCAGCGCAGTGAGCTCTGCTGATTGGTTCACAGGGCCTCTGGCTAGACCCGCTCTAAGAGTGGAAAGGGGAGGATCGTCCTCCCCTTTACGTCCCCCGTACACACTCATGTTAAACCAGGACTCGCCGGCCGCTCGGAGGACGTTTTCCTCCGTTCCTCCGTACAGTGATTAAAGAATTGCGATAGGGGGCGCTGTTGGTGCTATTTTGACGCACATATTTGTGTGACTTTGAAGCGTTAGAAAAAGCTTTTTTATCAGTATTTTCACAGATTAATCTGTGATTCATTTCTGTGTATTTAACAGGTTTTTTTCTCTGAAATTTTTGGGAGGATGGTCCTCCCTTTCCTCAATGGACGAGCTTCCACTGGTATATCTATATATAGATATATCTATATCTATATATAGATATAGATATATCAGTGGCGAAGCGTGTCTATCACAACTGGACCTTCTGTAGACCAGGGGTTCCCCAACTTTTCAGCCCGCGACCCCCAACATAACAGACCCCCCCCCCCCCCCCCCCACTATCACCGGAGGGACTGAAACATTAAAAACAACGTGTGCGCAGATCTTCACCATCGTGAAGTCCAAGGGGGGGTCCAACGTGAAGTCCAAGGGGGGGGGGATCCAATGTGAAGTCCAAGGGGGGGGGATCCAACGTGAAGTCCAAGGGGGGGGGGGGGGGGGGGATCCAACGTGAAGTCCAAGGGGGGGGGGGGGGGGGGATCCAACGTGAAGTCCAAGGGGCGGGGGGGGGATCCAACGTGAAGTCCAAGGGGCGGGGGGGGATCCAACGTGAAGTCCAAGGGGGGGGGGGGGATCCAACGTGAAGTCCAAGGGGGGGGGGATCCAACGTGAAGTCCAAGGGGGGGGGGATCCAACGTGAAGTCCAAGGGGGGGGGGGGGGGGGGATCCAACGTGAAGTCCAAGGGGGGGGGGGGGGGGGATCCAACGTGAAGTCCAAGGGGCGGGGGGGGGATCCAACGTGAAGTCCAAGGGGCGGGGGGGGGATCCAACGTGAAGTCCAAGGGGCGGGGGGGGGATCCAACGTGAAGTCCAAGGGGGGGGGGGGGATCCAACGTGAAGTCCAAGGGGGGGGGGGGGGGGGGATCCAACGTGAAGTCCAAGGGGCGGGGGGGGGATCCAACGTGAAGTCCAAGGGGGGGGGGGGATCCAACGTGAAGTCCAAGGGGGGGGGGGGATCCAACGTGAAGTCCAAGGGGGGGGGGGGATCCAACGTGAAGTCCAAGGGGGGGGGGGGGGATCCAACGTGAAGTCCAAGGGGCGGGGGGGGGATCCAACGTGAAGTCCAAGGGGCGGGGGGGGGATCCAACGTGAAGTCCAAGGGGGGGGGGGGGATCCAACGTGAAGTCCAAGGGGGGGGGGGGGATCCAACGTGAAGTCCAAGGGGGGGGGGGGGATCCAACGTGAAGTCCAAGGGGGGGGGGGGGGATCCAACGTGAAGTCCAAGGGGGGGGGGGGGGATCCAACGTGAAGTCCAAGGGGCGGGGGGGGGATCCAACGTGAAGTCCAAGGGGGGGGGGGGGATCCAACGTGAAGTCCAAGGGGGGGGGGGGGATCCAACGTGAAGTCCAAGGGGGGGGGGGGGGATCCAACGTGAAGTCCAAGGGGCGGGGGGGGGATCCAACGTGAAGTCCAAGGGGCGGGGGGGGGATCCAACGTGAAGTCCAAGGGGGGGGGGGGGATCCAACGTGAAGTCCAAGGGGGGGGGGGGGGGGGGATCCAACGTGAAGTCCAAGGGGGGGGGGATCCAACGTGAAGTCCAAGGGGGGGGGGGATCCAACGTGAAGTCCAAGGGGGGGGGGGGGATCCAACGTGAAGTCCAAGGGGGGGGGGGGATCCAACGTGAAGTCCAAGGGGGGGGGGGGGATCCAACGTGAAGTCCAAGGGGGGGGGGGGATCCAACGTGAAGTCCAAGGGGCGGGGGGGGATCCAACGTGAAGTCCAAGGGGGGGGGGGGGATCCAACGTGAAGTCCAAGGGGGGGGGGGGATCCAACGTGAAGTCCAAGGGGGGGGGGATCCAACGTGAAGTCCAAGGGGGGGGGGGATCCAACGTGAAGTCCAAGGGGGGGGGGGATCCAACGTGAAGTCCAAGGGGGGGGGGGATCCAACGTGAAGTCCAAGGGGCGGGGGGGGGATCCAACGTGAAGTCCAAGGGGGGGGGGGATCCAACGTGAAGTCCAAGGGGGGGGGGGGGATCCAACGTGAAGTCCAAGGGGGGGGGGGGATCCAACGTGAAGTCCAAGGGGGGGGGGGGGATCCAACGTGAAGTCCAAGGGGCGGGGGGGGATCCAACGTGAAGTCCAAGGGGGGGGGGGATCCAACGTGAAGTCCAAAGGGGGGGGGATCCAACGTGAAGTCCAAGGGGGGGGGGGGATCCAACGTGAAGTCCAAGGGGGGGGGGATCCAACGTGAAGTCCAAGGGGCGGGGGGGGATCCAATGTGAAGTCCAAGGGGGGGGGGGATCCAACGTGAAGTCCAAGGGGGGGGGGGGGGATCCAACGTGAAGTCCAAGGGGGGGGGGGGGGGGGGGATCCAACGTGAAGTCCAAGGGGGGGGGGGGGATCCAACGTGAAGTCCAAGGGGGGGGGGGGGGGGGGGGATCCAACGTGAAGTCCAAGGGGGGGGGGGATCCAACGTGAAGTCCAAGGGGCGGGGGGGGGGATCCAACGTGAAGTCCAAGGGGGGGGGGGATCCAACGTGAAGTCCAAGGGGGGGGGGGGATCCAACGTGAAGTCCAAGGGGGGGGGGGGATCCAACGTGAAGTCCAAGGGGGGGGGGGGATCCAACGTGAAGTCCAAGGGGCGGGGGGGGGATCCAACGTGAAGTCCAAGGGGGGGGGGGATCCAACGTGAAGTCCAAAGGGGGGGGGGGGGGGGGGGGTTAATCACGTGTGAAAAAATCGCGTGTGTAGCTTTTTTTCAGCTGCAAATGATACTGTCGTGAATCTGTCGGAATCAGAATTCCTTTATTCGTCACCTTTACATATTAAACGGACTTACATAATAAAAATATCTATGCACACGTTATTATTAACAATAATAATAATAATAATAACAATACAAATTATAATAAAAAATATTAAATAAAAACCTCATGGTCACATCAAGAGGATTCTGAAATCATCTCGCGACCCCCCCCCCCCCCCCTCGGGGTCCCGCGACCCCCACTTTGGGAACCCCTGCTGTAGACCATTTGTCATTGGCACTTTCACCTGTCAAAATGTAAGTGAAAAGGTGAAAGTGCTAATGACAAGACATATGCAAATTAGGTGATTATTGATCGCGGTTTTGTAACTCTTAGTTACGTTAAGTCTTTTCACATTAAGCGATGCAAAGAAAGATCAAGTCCAAACTCTCAATTTAAATGCACAACAATGCTTAACAAACCCAAGTCAACCATTAACTAATCAGTCAACAAGTGTGTGGAAACAAAATGCAACAACCAGCTCAACGAGATGCAACACTGAGACAAAACCAGCAAAGACAAATGAGTCTCACTCACCAATGATGTTCACTTAAAGACCAAATCCATTCTCCTGTCCTTCTGGGTGAATGGTGCGACCACCATCAGGTCATAAAGCTGATCGCTTTTCAGATCCAAAATGAGTTGCCTTTCCAATTCCCTGCCCTCTGGTCGGTCCCAAATAGCAACACTCCCAGCAGTAGAGCCTCTCGTGGCTATGAGCCCGTTAGCCACGGGTATCTTTCCCAGTTGGTAGCCTGAAAATGGCGAACATAATCTGCTTTAACAACTTGATTCAGCTCAAGATTGTCAGGCGTTGGACGGCCTTTTTTTAATAATGCAACGACATCATCTTCGCCTGTTGCCATTTTGACGTAAAATCCTACGTAGAAAAAACGTAGCACTACGCTAGATCCACTCTCGCTCCAGCCACCTTGCACCTTCTAGCTCCATATTGAGCTGTGGGGAAATCTGAAAGAATACGCCCATTGACTACAAATCACGATATGATTGGTTGATCAAATTGTCAATCCAAACGTACGCTCTCATTCAGTCTAAGGGCCAAAGTATGCGGGAGTACTTTGGTTGAAGGATATTCTTCCCAGCAACCCAGAAAAAGATCTGATTGGTTGCATTGTTTTTCCAACACAAAACCACTCAAATGCGTCGTGCATGGACCGAGAAAGACAAACAAATCAACGTAACTCTAATATAACAGATAATAACACAGATACGATTCTCATTTATTCATTTTATTTCAATTGTATTACATTTTATTAAATTGTATTACATTTTATTAATACAATTAATTAGATTTTTTTGGTTTCATCTGAGAGTTCCAGGGTCTTCACTGAATACCTTGAAGGCCCTGACGCTTCACCACTGATATATATATATATATATATATATATATATATATATATATATATATATATATATATATATAGTCACAGTGAGCGAGCAGAGTACACACACACACACACACACACACACAGACGGAGAGAGAGAGTCGGAGTAATTTCACATGGAGTGCTCTAAAAGCAGAAAGGTAGACAGCGAAAACAGACTCCTCCATGTTCATTCTTTCCAGTTCAAACCCATTACGTCTCACGTGTTCCGTGACCGTTAAAAGCGGCCATGTGAAGTGCTACTACGAGACAAAGCACACATCTTTTGAGCAATCATATCCACCCAAAATATAATTAACCTATCTAGGAGCCCACTATGATCGATCTGTATTTACCGGTAGCTTTCATCAGTTCTGCCGGCATTTCTGCTTCACACACATTGCATTTTTTTGTATTTTGCGTCTTCTGATCGGTCTTTTTGAGAGCTCTGATCACTCAGTTTAGAGTTAATATCGACCGATATTGTGATTGGCGGCCGATCGATCGGAGCATCCCTGCTATCAACGGTGCCGTTAAGTCTCATGGCTGGTAAATGCGACTTATACAATCCAACAAATACAAATGTGTCGTTAAGAGAAAAAAAACCCATATGTGTCGCTTGTATAAGTCACGAGTTTTACTCAGATGCCACTTATAGTATAGAAAGTACGGTACACACACACACACACACACACACACAGACATGCACACACACACACACACACACACATACAGAAACACACACACATGCCAAACACATGCATAGAGAAACACAGATACAGAAACACACACACACACACAGAGCCACCCTCCATATGTGTCTTTTTTACTCCCCATTCCCACGTCTCTCCCTCTGCCTTCCTCCTTATCTCCCTCCAAACAATTGCATTTTCACACGCCTCTCACTCTGTCTCATACTCACTAACAAGTCCCCCCCCCCCCCCCCCCCCCGGGAGATACACCGCAGAGACACACCGCTTCTGTAGCTTTATGATGAGAAGCCGTTTTTAGAAGCATGGAAGTATCGTTTATAGATAACACCACGTTACAACTCAAGTGACTTGGTGTTCCTGTGAAGGTGAATAGACCAAGGCTCCTCCGGTGGCTCGAGTGAAGAGACATTGACCTGTTTTTTTATTTTTTTTACCCTGGTCGTTGTTATAACAAACCCGACAAGAAAAAAGCTGCATTCTAGATCAAGTAAAATTGTGTGTTTTGAAAAAATATATATATATGTATAAGAGAAGGCTCGTCCCTATAATTTCAGAGAAAAATAAACGCTCAACAGACAATTGTATTCACATCAATTTCAGAGGGAGAGAAAGAGGGGGAGGGAGAGAGAGAGAGAGAGAGAGAGAGAGAGAGAGAGAGAGAGAGAGAGAGAGAGAGAGAGAGAGAGAGAGAGAGAGAGAGAGAGAGAGAGAGAGAGAGAGAGAGAGAGAGAGAGAGAGAGAGAGAGAGAGAGAGAGAGAGAGAGAGAGAGACAGAAAGAGAGAGAGAGAGAGAGAGAGAAAGCGAGAGAGAAAGCGAGAGAGAGGGGGAGAGAGAGACCTTCAAAACCTGCCTAGTCACCTCAGCAGACCCCTCAACAGGCAGCCTTTGCAGCAGGTTTGATTGAGACAACACTCAATGCCTCCCTACCTCCGCATAATGCCCAAGTAGGCAGCATTTTTGCCTGCCACTATATGAAATAGTGCATGTAATTCGGTGTATTTCTGTGAATGGATTTGTTTACCAAAAGGTGTGTTTTTGGTTTGTCTTTTATAAAGGTGCCAATAATTCATTTAATGGTCAGAGCCTGAGCAAGCGGGGTCTATTGGGATAACGTCAGTCTATCTGACAGTGTGTGTGTGTGTGTGTGTGTGTGTGTGTGTGTGTGTGTGTGTGTGTGTGTGTGTGTGTGTGTTGGGGAAGCAGAGGGTGGGTGGCGGGGGGTGTTAGTCATTTGTTTTTGTGAAGGTGATGCGTGTGTCGTACCCTTTATTCTCCCCACTCCCCACTCCCACCAGTATCTCCTCTGTTGTTTCATACGTTTCTCTCACCCTGAATGCCTTCCGGGGTCCTCATAGGAAGCTTCATCTCAGTGCTGACTGACTGGTTGAAGAGACTGTCTGTACGTGGGATGTGTGACTGACTGCACCCACTGGCACACCCTCTGTGACCCCCGGTCATGCCTTTCTGATGTTGTTGTTTTTTTAAGACATTTGTTTTTATTCATGACACATTCTTTGCTTTCGTGTCTCATATTTCATGTCTCATATCCCTCACTCCCACAGAGATGTATGAACCTTATCGACTCTAGTCCAATGTCATTCATTTGTAATATAATCTAATCTTCTAAAAGGGGACCTATTGTATTCCTTTTTTTAACCCCCCCCCACCTGCTGGATTGCACTTTGAGCGTAGCGCAGCTCATGGTTCCCCTTAGCCAAGCGCTTCCTGGTCTCCAACATGCTCCGGACCACTAGCCATCTTCCATTGGGACCGCCTAATGGAGGATGGCTAGTGGTCCGGAGCCATTCTCAGATGTTTGAGGGGGACATAGCAACGGAATCGGAAACAGAAGCACTCATGTTTGTGCGTGAAAAACAATTAAAAGAAACATGCAGATGGAGGAGGTAGGGAGTCGTCGTCCCCCCCCCCCCGCTGTTCTGCAGGGCTGCATCTCACCATTTAGAGAGTAAGGTTTGAGCCACAACACAGTGTTACAATAGGTCCCCCTCTACGTGAAGCAGAACCCCCGATCCTGACTCTAAAGTGATTTTTTTTAATTTATTTTCTTCCAGGGTACCACCAAAGCCTTTCCTCCCCCGTGTACTCTCCCTTCAGCACTGGCCCCGGCGGGCCAGGGTTCCTGAACAAGGACTCGGCTGCCAAGGTCCTCCTTCTTATGTGCAACACGGACGGGTCCGGCGCAGACGCCGTCAGGTGAGGACGGGAGGATGTTTGACGGAGGTGTTTGACGCCGTGCTCTTGCACGGCTGAGGGTTTTCCAGTGTGCTGTGCAATCGTGGTTTCATTTTTCATCCGTGCTGAGCTGCCAGCAAGGCCCACTGTGGGCCCAGTGTGAGCCACAGATGGATTCACTAGAATAACTGCATTAGGTTTAATTATGCGTACAAGTACAATCTTTTGACAATGATGTATTACCCGTCCTGCATGGCAGAGAGGAGGAAAAAGTATCAAATGTACAGACTCAGAAAATCTACGAGCTGCTTTTTTGTCTTTGCTTTTCATGGCTCTCTCTCTACAGAAGCTGTCATTGTTCAACGGAATTTGAGCTTCTATATTTTTCACGAAGGCTGCTCGTAACGCGGGGTCTTTCACTGGGGTGGCTGAGGTAACATGTGCTGGGTGGGAAGTTACCGCTGCTCCATCGAACGTGGTGGTGAAAGGTCACAGAGTTGGAACTGTAAGGAGAAAGACATGTGAGTGATTGTCTGGAGAGATTAAGCGTCCAAAACTGGCATACAGAAAAAAATAATATATATTATTAAAATATTATTTTCTTAAATACTCTGATGCTGATTGAATACGAGGTAGGAATATTTTGTGGAGAAAGAAGGGTACGTGTTGAAAAGGGATTATTGTACTTGTCTTGCTCTCCGGTGCAGTGACAGTCCTATATATATATATATATATATATATATATATATATATATATGTGTGTAACCTGTGGTTTACAGGTTACAGTATTTTTGCCTAAACATTTCTCTCTTAAAAGTTCAGACTCATATTTGATTTGCACGTCCTTCGCCGAGAACACAGCAGCACACACACACACACACACACACACACACACACACACACACACACACACACACACACAGCAACAACACGTGTGCCCTCATGGCAGAGTGCCCAAAACTTTGGGCACCAAAAAACCGGTTGTGATCACAATCTCATGATGATGATGATGATGATTGAATGGTGATGATGATGGTGAGAGATGCCCAATAAGATACCACTGGTTGTACACGGTGTAGAGTTGCATGTATAGGGTTTGTCAGAATTAGACTCCGAGGGAAACTAGAGGGGCGCCCGCTGGAGTGAACGGAATGAAGACGTGACGTTGAAGATGATGAAGGGTGATAAAGGGTTAAAGACTAGACAGTCCATGGAATCTTTTCCAGTCTGACTATCTGTCGCCTGTAGGGTCTTTCCATTAATGTTAATTTACTATATTGTCTAATATATATATATATATATATATATATGTAACCTGTGGTTTACAGGTTACAGTAGTTTGGCCTAAACATTTATCTCTTAAAAGTTCAGACTCATATTTGTATCGTCCTTCGCCGAGAACAAACACACACGCACGCACGCACACACACAGCAACAACACACCTGCCCTCATGGCAGAGTGCCCTAACCAAACAGGACTCTTTCCCTTCATCCGAGGCCGGTTGTGGTCACAATCTCATGATGATGATGATGATGATGATGAGAGATGACCAGTAAGATACAACTGGTTGTTACACAGTGTACAGCTGCATTTACAATTTAAAATGTAATCAGTCAGGGTAGTAGCAATTCGATTTATTTTTGACTAGGTTGAATTCCAAGCCAACATATTCATACTGTTATTTTGACTAATGGCGATTTCTAATTAAATATATCTACAATTGACTAGTCACTCACAAGTCAAAATGTGAATTATAGTAATATTGATAATCTAATATAATATAGAAAAGATTGATATCTTAAATTGAAGGCTGAATTATAAGTAATCGAAATCTAAGCGGAGATCACACCGCGTTTGAGTTCAACACTGCCACCTAGCGGTGATGGCTCTTCCCACGGTTAGAGACACGTAAGAGAGAGTGTGTGTGTGTGTGTGTGTGTGTGTGTGTGTGTGTGTGTGTGTGTGTGTGTGTGTGTGTGTGTGTGTGTGTGTGTGTGTGTGTGTGTGTGTGTGTGTGTGTGTGTGTGTGTGTGTGTGTGTGTGTGGTGTGTGTGTGTGTGTGTGTGTGTGTGTGTGTGTGTGTGTGTGTGTGTGTGTGTGTGTGTGTGTGTGTGTGTGTGTGTGACAACTGCAGTGACTTGCGGAGAGCCAACAGTTTTTGTGAGTCAGTCAGCATCCATCCAGTAGATCGTATAGGATCGTGGCACTTTACGTCTCCACATACTTTTTCCTTCCGCTCCTCCTCCTCCTCCTCCTCCTCCTCCTCCTCCTCCTTCTCCTCACATGACTCAGGGGAAGCGGGAACGAAACAGCTGGTTAGAGCGTTCAGTGGGGTGGGGGGGGGGGGCTAATTAAGAGGCGTGTTTGAATGAGGTGTGTGGGGGACCACGTCGGCCACGAGAATCACACACTCCCCTCTCAAGACCACTTTAATGTTAAATTGGCACTCACAGTGATTTGCCCCAGTTTGATTTGAAGATAAAAATAAATAAATAAAATAAAAAAGGCTATGAAATGTTGGCAGGGTTGCGCTCCCATTTACCAAACAGCGGTATTGTCTGCTTCGGGGGGGAAAAAAAAATAAGTTGTCTCATGCGTGATTGTTATTCTCGTTTTTTTTGGTGCAAAGTTGAGTGTGTCTGCTCTCTTGCGATCTTTTTAACTTTTTTATTTTCTTTATCTGCGCTACGTACGTTTTACCCATTAGGAACCTCTTGTAGCTACAGTTAAAGCTATATTCATTTGAATGATCTTATTACAGCAATCTTGTTCTGATTCAAGCCTCTTTCTTAATCTCCTCTTCTTCACGCGTGTGCGCAGGTTCGGACCGCCGTTCCTGATGCAGCAGGACCGGGGTGTCTCCTGGGAGCAGCTGCGCCACAACATCTTTGCAAAGCTCTACTACCTGATGCTCGGTGGAGCCCAGGCTCAGGTAGACACACACACGCACGCGCGCACGCGCGCACGCACACTGTCTCCATCACACACACACATCCACACACGCACACGTCCAGGGCTAAGTTAAAAAGTCCATATCAAGTTAGAACCAATGTCCGAAGTGTGCATATATGGTTCAGGTTCAAGCTGAGCACATAGAGGTGTTATACAAAGACATGTCCGTGTTTGGGGATTCCACCACTGAGGGCATCTCACCACATGAGGGCATCTCACCACTTCATGTCATCACTGCATCTCACCGCTGAAGGCGATGCGATACGTTGCGATACATTGCCACCGATCCTGATGCGTACAAGCAACTACTATCACGATGCGACACGATTCGTTCCTAGTGCGATGCAGTGCGATTCCACGAGTATATTAGTGTTGCTTATCAGGTTAATACTAACTGCGACTGGAGTGCTGCAAGTAGTAGTACTTTAATAATTGGTCTATTCTTAGCTTAATGGTCAGTTTGCGCTTAGTTTTGTGGCCCACTGAAGGAAGTTTAAATTCCTTGTTTACAATGCTTAGACTGACAGCTGATTCAGTGGTTGCATCGTTTCAAAAGGCTCTTTTTTATAATAGGATTATATAAATGAATAAATAAAATATGATATCAATATAATAGTCCTGTGTGATCGATAAAGAGCAGTGCAGTGCGCCCGGCGTGTTTCAGCCTGCAAAACGCGTCCTGTGGGATCAGCACCTAATGTGACGAATGGAACTGGAGGGAAAAACAAAGTTTACATCTCGACTCCAGGCAATCGTATGAACAAATATGAATGATCAAACTTTTAGTGTACCGAGGTGCGATCCTTCACGTGATAGCAGAGCGAACAGGTACAGGAGAAGTAGAGCGAGGGGATCATTGATCACTAGTTAATCGATCGTGGATGCCGTCGTGCTCTCGGACGGATAAGACTTTTTTTTTTAAACGAAATATACTTGGGCGGTCGTTAATGTACCTGCAAGCAGATGATACACGAGGAATTGTCCCGACTAAATAAAAAAAATCTAAATCAGACTCATTTTTGGAAAAAAAAAATATATATATTTTTTGGAAAATAATGATAACACACATCACACATTGTGTTCAAATTTGCCTAACTTGACAAACAAAAACAAAACAGGCTAGATAGATTGCAATGAAACAGTAGTGCAATAAAACGGTAGAGCAATGAAACAGAACATCAGTCCTCTCACTCCCGCTATCGTCACTCACGGTGTCTGCTTCCCCGTCTCCTCCCACATCACGTCATCCTCGCTGCCATCCATGGCATACGCAGCATTTCTTAAACCCATTAATGCTTTCTGGGGAAACGTCAGCCCATGCTTGCAAGATCCATTCACAGAGCAAACGTACTGCAGGCTTTTGGATTTTTCCAGACGGTGTCAGTGCGTGATTAGCAGCCAGGAGCCACTCTGTGGATCTCTTGCGCAGATTAACCTTGAATGGTTTGTTAACGACCACATCCAACACCTGCAGCTGGCTTGTCATTCCGCCCGGTATGATCACTAGGTGACTAGGTTTTGACTGGCTCAGTCAAGTGTCCACGGAAAGCATCCAGAATCAACATGTTCCTCTTCTTTCTGAGTCCCCCACGCCGTCTGCCCCACACCACCTTGAGCCAGTCCACCACAAGCTCCGTCTCCATCCAGCCCTTTGCCTGGGCACTACCATAATCCCACGTACGGGGGAAGTTGTGTCCCATCTGCGAGGCGCGTTAACATAACAGTTCATCGGCTCTTCTAGTTTCCAGTAGATCAGTAGATCACTGATTTGTCGCCTTTCTCATGCCCAGTGACAGATGTTGGCATGTCAAAATACACAGGCGTTTGATCAGCATTGCCCATCTGATCAAGGGGGTATGAGTGCTTCTTCCTTAACTTGATCACATATCGCTGATAAGACAGTAGCTTCTCTCTGGAGTCTGAGGGCAGGCGCTGGGCTTGTCCTGCGTCGCAATGACAGGTGTTTGATGTCTGCTTCGTTTATCACCATTATCTTAAAATTGGCATCGTAACTTCGTCTCTTCTGTTTATTAACTTGCCCTACTTTTGAGCCACTTTTTTCAAGTTGGTCGCTGTCTCTCCATTTCTATCTCTCCAGGTAACTGTTTTTATGTACTGTTACTTTAAGACTTTGAGTTACTTTAAGTGTCGCGCGGTGTCTCGGAACACTCGTTTGGCGCGATCTGTTGTTGCGCAGTTACATGTGCAATTACGGTACATCGAAAAGTCTAAACCCCGATTATAAGACGATCCCTCTTTTTTAGATTTTTTTCTAGGAAAAAAAACCCGTCTTATATTCGGGTCAATACGGTAATAGTAGGATGGGTCACATGCGTGTAAACACACGCATTTAACCCATCCTACTATTAGCTATTTTTATTTTATTTTTATATAGCGCCTACAGCAGTGTAGGGGGTCTAGTGCCATGCTCAAGGGCACCTCAGCAGTGTCCAGGTGTTTTAGGAACTTGAACCGGTTGACCTTCAGGTTACCAAGCTAAGTCCCAAACGACTGAGCTATCCTATCTACTAGTGCTGGTTTCCTGGTGGCCATGGTGACGGGGCCATAGCTGCCGAAACCTGACCTGAGAACAAACAACGGCTGTGTGTTTACGAGAGCAGACCGAGGTCACAGAGGAACGTACTGAGCGATCGCTATCTCTATCACAAAGTTGTCTGCTTCAAAGAACGTTGCCCCCCCCCCCCCCCTCCTCCACTCTTCTCATCTGAGCCGTTGTTGTTTGTGTGTGGCTGCCTCCTTGTCCGTGAGAGTGCCTCCTTGTCGATGAGGCTGCCTCCTTGTCGATGAGGCTGCTTCCTTGTCGATGAGGCTGCCTCCTTGTCGATGAGGCTGCCTCCTTGTCCGTGAGAGTGCCTCCTTGTCGATGAGGCTGCCTCCTTGTCGATGAGGCTGCCTGTTGAGCCCATGGCTCTGAGAGTTTCGACCTTATGTGAACATCTCTTTGTTTTGCTTTGCCTTCTGTTAACCTGTGAGGAGTGTGTGTGTGTGTGTGTGTGTGTGTGTGTGTGTGTGTGTGTGTGTGTGTGTGTGTGTGTGTGTGTGTGTGTGTGTGTGTGTGTGTGTGTGTGTGTGTGTGTGTGTGTGTGTGTGTGTGTGTGTGTGTGTGGTGTGTTGAATATCTAATGGAAAAAATTAGGTCCCACTGTGTGTGTGTGTCACTGTTATGGAGCACGTTGTGTGCAATGTAACCTCCATTTGGCCTGGAGTGGGTATTTTGTAATGGTATTATGGCTCCCCCTAGGGGTGGTTGTTATGCAGGCTGTTGAATGTGTTTCTAAATGGAGGATTGAATCCTCTTGATTGGTTACATGTACACACACACACACACACACACACACACACACACACACACACACCGTTTCTCTACATTCAACCCATCCTATGTGTATTAGGAGCAATGGGCAGCTTTTGTATACACAGCACCCTGCTTTGCTCAAGGGCACCTCGGCAGTGATCAGGTGCTTCAAGGACTTGAACCAGTTCCCAAGCCAAGTCCTTACTGGCTGAGCTGTACTGCCGCCCCCACATTCTAATGAATGTCCCCATGCAAGCCAACAAATGTGTGTGTTAAACGCCATCAATTATACAGCGTGTGTTTACTCTCATGTCACATGAATGATGATGCCAGGTCGTAGTGAGGATGTGGATATTTCATATTAGTGAAAGAGAAAATATAATATAATTTAGTACTTTGGAAAGTAGTGGATGTGAATTGGACCCGCTATGAATGATAGCAGCATTATGCCATGTTTTATTATTATTATTGTTATTATTATTATTATAAACAATATTGTGTTGTTGGAGCTGTACCAGGGTGCAAAGCATAGCATTAACCTTCACAGCCAACAGCTTCGATGGTTATACTTTGATATGGATATGGATTTTTTTTTATGCATTTCAGAAGAAATCAAGTCAAGTCAAGTCAAGTTTATTGTCACTTCACAGTTTACACGTTTTACAAGTATAAAGCAGTGATGTGAAAATCTTATGTGCAATACCCGACGACAGACAGCAGTTATAAAATAAGATAAAAATAGATAAAAATAGAATAAAGTTAAAAATAAAAAATAAAAAATAAAAATGCAATTTATAAAATGCAAAATATCAGCACAGAAAAGAGCAATATGTATATATAAATCAATGTAATAAAATATACATTGTTATATGCTATACGCCCTTGTTCAGCAGCCTGATGGCCTGACTGTGGAAGCTATCTCTAAGCCTATTTGTACGGCACTTGATACTGCGGTATCGCCTGCCTGATGCTAACAGTGAGTTTGGCCTTGGCCACGCACCGCTGATTGTAAATATCCAGGAGGGAGGGGAGCTCACCTCCAATGATATACTGGGCCGTCCGCACCACCCTTTGAAGCGCTCTGCGCTCGAGTGCAGTGCAGTTCCCGTACCAGGCGGTGATACACCCTGTAAGAACACTCTCGATGGTGCCGTTATAGAATGTTCTCAGGATGCGGGGGCCCATGCTGAATTTCTTCAGACGCCTGAGGAAATACAGGCGTTGTTGGGCCCTTTTCACCACGTGTGTGGTGTGCGTGGACCATGTGAGGTCCTCGGAGATGTGCACGCCGAGGAACTTGAAGCTGCTGACCCTCTCTACTGCAACGCCGTCGATGGAGATAGGGCTGTGCTCTCCCCTCTGCCTCCTGAAGTCCACGATCAGCTCCTTGGTCTTCTTGACGTTGAGGGCGAGGCTGTTCTCCTGGCACCACTGCTCCAGCGATCCGACCTCCATGTAGGCTGTCTCGTCGTCGCCGGCGATCAGGCCCATCACTGTCGTGTCGTCAGCAAACTTGACGATGACGTTGGAGCTGTGCATAGCCATGCCCGTGTTGAGGGTCAGTGGCTCTGATGTGGTGCTGCCCATCCTCACCACCTGGCGGCGGTCCGACAGGAGGTCCAGTATCCAGCTGCACGTGGATGGGGGTACGCCTAGACCTCTCAGCTTGGTGTCGTTGGCAGGAACTATTGTGTTGAACGCTGAGCTGTAGTTCACAAACAGCATTCGCGCATAACAGTTATTTCCCTCCAGGTGGGAAAGGGCAGTGTGGAGGGCCATAGGAATTGCGTCGTCCGTGGATCTATTTTGACGATATGCAAATTGCCATGGGTCCAGCGTGGCAGGTAACACGGAGCAAATAAAGTCCTTGACCAACCTCTCGAAGCATTTGCTAACGATCGAGGTGAGGGCTACAGGTCTATAGTCATTCAGGCATGTTACCTTGGGTTGTTTAGGGACAGGCACGATGGTGGACATCTTGAAGACCGCGGGGACAACAGCCTGGGACAGGGAGAGGTTGAAGATGTCTGCAAAGACTCCTGCCAACTGGTCTGCGCATGCTCTGAGGACGCGGCCCGGGATGTTGTCGGGGCCTGCCGCCTTACGGATGTTCAGCCGCTTGAAGGTGCGGCGCACATCCGCCTCCGAGGAAGCTTCCGTGGCATCTGGCCAGGCAAATGAAGTCAGCAATGATTCAGCATCAAACACACAAAAAATGCGAGGTGTTAATAGTCGTGTTGACACTTTTAATTAGACCACTTAGAGAAGGACACGCTGCTCTGTTCTCTGATCTCGGTTTCCGCTTCACATCGCTAAGCCAGACAAACAAAACCAGACAAACAAAGAAAGCGGAAGAAACTAAATTCATTGTGTATCTACACAAAACGAAACCAAAAAGTAATACAAATAATAATAATATTAGCTTTATTTTATAGCCTATTGGAGACTTTGCAGAGACAGAGTATGGCATACTAGGAGCACAGTGCTACTGGTCTAAAATCAGTTATTTTTAAGGTTAAGGTTAGGATTTGGGGCCGGAAGGCTGATCCTAGACCAGCAGTTGGGGGCAACTTCACCATGGAGCCAGGCAGGGTACTGCGAGTCTCACTGCGCGTGGTCGATAAAAATAGTGTTTAGTCACTGATTGTCTTGTCTGCCAAAATAACCCACTAATACACTGTGAACATTGATAGTGAGGCTGGATGAGCTACTACGTCATTGAGAATAAGAGATGGATGTAATCAGCATTAATTTACTCTGGGTATAGCTCACTAGTGCAACAAAATCTAATTTTGCTGCTTCAAATGTGTCTGGGTTTTACATATCACTGACATCCCCATCCACCACCAAGCTTCACCAAGCGCACCTTCCTTCCTCCCCTACTTTTACAACCAACAGCGCTTGGTGAAGCTTGGTGGTGGATGGGGATGTAAGTCATATGTGCATGTAATTATATATATATATATATATACACAGTTGCCTACTCTGTATTTGTGGCTTCATTGTGATACTAAACGGTGTTGTGATGTATTTTGACTGGAGGCATAGTTGGGTTAACTTGTTTTACAACTTAGGTGTAGTCCACGTGTGGCGGTTGGGTGGAGTTTGCTACCAAATCAATGTAGAATAAGCCCTGTGTGGGTCCTAGTCTCTGGTCCGAGGTCAGTTATTTTTTTCCCCTTAAGGTTAAGGTTAGGATTTGGGGCGGAAAGGCTGATCCTAGACCAGCAGTTGGGGGCAACTTCACCATGGAGCCAGGCAGGGTACTGTGAGTCTCACTGTACGTGTGGTCGATGAAAACAGTGTTTAGTCACTGATTGTCTCGCTCGCTAAAATAACCCACTAATGAGCTGATGAGCTACTGCGTCATTGACGCTATCTTCGTATAGTGTCGTCATATGAACTGTATTTTTTATAGTAGTGTTTTAGAAAATTCATACTGCGGGAGTAAGCATTCCATTGTACTTGTTGCATATGGCAAGTAAAAACAGCCTATATACTGTAGCCACCAAGGCTAAGCATTATCCCAACTAATTGTACTTTTCCCTTACACTGAATTATTGTACTCCTGAGCACTGGTTCAGTTCTTGGAGACTTGTTAGAAATGAAATGCACTTTTGACTTTTGGTGACAAACAGGATCCTGTTTGTGATTTTCATGGACAGGATTTCAAGGCGTAGTCATGGAGGGGAGGGGTTTCAGTATGGTGGGCTCAGGATTGAATCACTGCTGTTTGCAGATGATGTGGTCCTGTTTGCGTCATCAGTATGTGACCTTCAGCACTCACTGGATCGGTTTGCAGCAGAATGTGAAGCGGCTGGGATGAGGATCAGCACCTCCAAATCTGAGGCCATGGTTCTTAGCAGGAAACCGGTGGATTGTCTACTCCAAGTAGGGAGGGAGTCCTTATCCCAAGTGAAGGAGTTCAAGTATCTCGGGGTCTTGTTCTCGAGTGAGGGGAGGATGGAGCGTGAGATTGACAGGAGAATAGGTGCAGCGGGAGCGGTATTGGGTGCACTTTGGCGCACCATTGTAACCAAAAGAGAGCTGAGCCAGAAGGCAAAGCTCTCGATCTACCGATCAGTCTTCGTTCCTACCCTCACCTATGGCCATGAGCAATGGGTAATGACCGAAAGGACGAGATCGCGAATACAAGCGGCCGAAATGAGTTTCCTCAGGAGGGTGGCTGGTATCTCCCTGAGGGATAGGGTGAGAAGCTCAGTCACTCGTGAGAGACTCGGAGTAGAGCCGCTGCTCCTTCGCGTAGAAAGGAGCCAGTTGAGGTGGTTCGGGCATCTAGTAAGGATGCTTCCTGGTCGCCTCCCGAGGGAGGTTTTCCAGGCACATCCAACTGGGAGGAGACCACGGGGCAGACCGAGGTACAGGTGGGGTGATTACATCTCCACACTGGCCTGGGAACGCCTCGGGATCCCCCAGTCAGAGCTAGTCGATGTTGCCAGGGAGAGGGAAGTTTGGAGTCCCCTGCTGGAGCTGCTACCTCCGCGACCCGATTTCGGATAAGCGGGAGAAGATGGATGGATGGACTTTTGGTGACGAGTTGTTCTCTTACCTTCCTTTGTTGAAACACACTATTGTAAGTCGCTTTGGATAAAAGCGTCTGCTAAATGACTGTAATGTAATGTAATGTAATTATGTGGTAATAATTACCACATAAATAATTACCACTTACTGTGGTAAGACATCTTAGAAGAACAGCTTTCACAGCACAAATTGCCATATATACATATATCTATAAAAAGACACATATTAGAAACTCCTAGACTAAACAGAGCTCAATTTAAGATCAGTATGCGATTTTCTTAAATTCAGCTTATAAGTTTCACCCATGATCCAAATTTAAGATCAATGATTTATCTCACTCCGCTGATTATTATTTTGTCTGAAATAATCAGCTCTTGAGATAGCAGTAAAATCCTAAAGAACTTGATTGGCTTGTACATTTCTCAAAGAGATGAAGAGACGGTTTTAATCAGCATAATTTCTCTCTGGGTATAGCTCACTAGTTACATAAATTATCCTAATGCTGCTTTGAATGTGACTGGGTTTTACATGCCTGCATATGACCTCACTAACACCTACCACCATGTTTCACCAAGCGCTCCTTCCTTCCTCCACAACCACCAACCGTGTGTGTGTGTATGTATGTAACAGTCTATATTACAAACGCAACTATAATGTACACCTAGATTGACGAAAGAATGACAAAGACCTCAAATAAATTTGACTATTTAATGAACAACAAAACGAACAAGAACGATTGAGCAAAACCTCGTTGAGAAATCTAGGCTATTTCAAAACACCTGTAACATCTGTAGTGTCACGAGTGGGATTGTTCGGGGGGACCCAGAACGCAGACCAAGACAGTGGAGCTATAACATAAAGCTTTATTTAAAACACACACAACACAAGACAGTGGAGCTATAACATAAAGCTTTATTTAAAGCACAACACAACTCAAACACAACACAAGAGAGTGATCAGGGACAGTCCAGGGGTCTGGGTACCGGGAGGTCGATCCGCGGAGTACCGGCAGGTAGTAGACCGGGAGGTCGAGTAGCGACAGGTACCAGACAGGTAATTATAATGACCGGGGAGCTCGTATAGACCAGAGTAACGCGAGACAGGCGGGTGACGCGGGACAGGCTGGTTCTGGATCTCCGGGACATCAGCGTGGCGATTCCGTCCAGAATGTCCGACGTAACATGAACAACGTGTGACGTGCAGTACGACCTAACGCCGGGGTAACGGGGAGCCAGGGTCTATATACCCCAGGTGAGGGTCTATAGACCCGTGAGGGATTAGCCATCAGCCACGCCGACAGGTGTGTGTGTGCGCCGCCAGCGCACGTGGCTTGGCCACGCCCCCTGTTCAGTGACGTCATGAGAGGGGCGGCAGCTGATTGGTCACTTCATTCGGTCACTGCGGCAGCTGATTGGTCACTTCATTCGGTCCCCCTTCTGGGCGGGAGGGGCAGTAATAAAGCTGATCTCAGTTTAGTATGAACATTATTACCGGACATTTTGACCGGCAGGTTTTTAAATTACCGTTTTTTTTATCATTTTTACCCGCTAAAAACCGGTAAATACCGGCTAACGGAAACCCTGGTATGTATGTGTGTGTGTGTGTGTGTGTGTGTGTGTGTGTGTGTGTGTGTGTGTGTGTGTGTGTGTGTGTGTGTGTGTGTGTGTGTGTGTGTGTGTGTGTGTGTGTGTGTGTGTGTGTGTGTGTGTGTGTGTGTGAAGCATTGTACTGGTGTGGGTGAGTAGTCTGGCGCCAGAGTGCCGTACGTGTTGATAGAATTGACACTTGCCTTCTGAGACCTTCTGGTTCGAGTGACGATACTGAGAGACGGAATATAACACTTTGTGGTCATATTCCTTATGGGCCAAGGAACAGTTGATTACATTTTGCCGCAGATCAATGTCCGAATCCAGGATCCAAAACCAGACCCTAAGCCCCTTCACGCCACAATGCTGAGTTGAGCGAAAGGATGACAGAGCAGGGTTGTTTCTGCAGGGACAGGCAGAGGCGGGCCATGGAAGGTAGAGAAAGAAAGCTGTTTTTGAAAAGCAGTATGATTTCTCATCTCCACCAAGGCTTTGATCAATGATCTACACGGGCCAAGAGAAACCAGAGTGAGTGGAGCCTCTCCTCAACTTCCCTCCCGGGAGGGAAGTTGAGGAGAGGCTCCACTCACTCCACTTAGTTTTTCTGAGGGACGGTCAGAAAGAGCTGATCATTTGATCTGAACAGTTCTCTTAAAATTGTCAAATCATATTTTTCCCCTCAGGGAAACGGGGATGCTGCACAACAACACACACAATCATTGTATAATCTGCTTAACAAAGGTAATGCATCTGACCATATTCATGTTTCTGTGTGCCTGCAGAACAGCGGGGTGCTGTTTAACATCCGAGTGGTGGGGGGGTCGTCAGCCTACAGCTACATCTCGCCACAAGACAGCCGCCCTCTCCAACACCCTGCTGTGGACAGGTAATCACACGCATTAGCCCACAAGACATTAGCACACAGACCGCATGTGG
This sequence comes from Muraenolepis orangiensis, assembly GCA_027704905.1. Classification (NCBI taxonomy): domain Eukaryota; kingdom Metazoa; phylum Chordata; class Actinopteri; order Gadiformes; family Muraenolepididae; genus Muraenolepis; species Muraenolepis orangiensis. The sequence continues at coordinate 2,948,905 of CM051003.1, read as the reverse complement.
CTTTGTTTTTCCCTTAATTTTTGCAAAATCACATTTTTCTGTTGGGAATTTGCATTTTCTGTATATCAGTATATTTACATTATATCTTTCTATTTTTTTTTTTTAACGACTGGATCAAACATGACCCCCCCCCCCCATTTCTAATGCTCTCTCTCTCTCTCTCTCTCTCTCTCTCTCTCTCTCTCTCTCTCTCTCTCTCTCTCTCTCTCTCTCTCTCTCTCTCTCTCTCTCTCTCTCTCTCTCACTCACTCACTTTTATATATATATATATATATATATATAGGCACGCATTCATACACGTGTGACTCCTTACTACAATCTCTGTCGTGAAAGAGCTATTCCATACAATAATTCTAGTTGCATTCTGAATCAGAAGAACAAAAAAATTGAAAATGTATTGAAATATTTGGCTTAGAGATAGCTTCCACAGTCAGGCCATCAGGCTGCTGAACAAGGGTGTATAGCATATAACAATGTATATTTTATTACATTGATTTATATATACATATTGCTCTTTTCTGTGCCGATATTTTGCATTTTTAATTATTCTATTTTTTATCTTATTTTATAACTGCTGTCTGTCGTCGGGTATTGCACATAAGATTTTCACATCACTGCTTTATGCTTGTGTAAACTGTGAAGTGACAATAAACTTGACTTGACTTGACTTGATGTCTCTTCCACTTGAATAGCCCTTTGTGCTGTGGCGAAATTTAACTTTTGCACAATATTTATGCCACGTGGCTGGTGAATTGTATCAGTAGTTAATGTGTTTGTTTACAGCTCTTGTGGGCAACACATTTAGAATAGTTTGTTCCCCCCTGTGTTTTATTGTTTTCTTTTTTCAACACAATCTGCCAGCTTTTCCCTTCCATCCCATCCCACCTGTTGCAGCAGCCCCCCGCACTTTGGGAAAGCTCGCCCCAAAAAGATGTGGCAGGGGTCGAGCCCGGTGGTCATGGTAACCGGGGTGTAATGGCGTTGGCGGTGACATTTGGGGTGACGTTTTCACACGCCCGTCGCGCTCGGGCAACCAATCGCCACCCCAGCGACAATCCCATCTCCGCTCGTTATATATCTTTTTTTTTACAGCATGGCTGTAGAACGGGAACATTGTGTGTTCAGTCAACTCAAGGCAGATATTACAATGTCATGAAGGCAGATATCAGCCATGAGAGAATGGGTCCAGAGAGGAAATGATAGATACAATAGACGCTTTTCACATAGGTTGTCATCGTAGGACTAAAACAAAGTCTGTCTTGTCTTGTCTGTCGGTAGAGTTATCTCCACTAGTTTAGTCTAAACTAGCCGCGGTTGTCGCTGTTCATACAAGGGCAGACCCATAATAAGTCTTGTGAGGGACACCTGTGTTTGTCTTACTCACGCCCGTGTTTAAAAAGGTGCCAGAGATAAGTCGTGTGCTGGAGGTGTTTGGTCTTCTGTAATTGGTCGCAAAAAAAAACAAAGTAGCATTTTTTTTCAAACATTCACACGGGTCTGTCTCACTTACGTCGGTAGCGAACAGACGATGCCGGTAGACATGGATAGCATATTAACAGCTTGTTTCTCCACATTATCAACCGCGTTGATAGCGCACGGACCAGATTTTCTCTATTTTAGACACTAAAATTATAAATAACCTTGTGAAAAATGAATCAATCAATACATTCTCAAGGCAGGCTTTATTTCAGCCAAAATAAGTAGCTAAGCAGTGGTGTTGATGGAGTTCAGCGGGGAGCTTGGGGAGGACGGACCTCTGTACAGTAGGGGTCCTGTTGGTATTTTGACACGAACATGATTGTTGTGCCTTTGAAGTGTAAACATTTTTATTAGTATCAGTATTTTCACCGATTTTCACCGACTGTTGAATGTACGTGTATTTCTTTTTCTCTTGCAAGTAAACTTTTCTCTGAAGTTTTAGGGATGATGTTTCTCCCTTTCCTCAAGGACGGGCCTCCACTAACACACACACAGAACACATTAGACACACATCAGTACACAACAGAGAGAGAAGCCGAGAGGATAGTGGCCGGAAGTGCCAAAGACCATTGTAATGTTCTTTGTTGACATGACATTTTGTGTGTGTGTGTGTGTGATTTGGCTGCAGGGCGCTGCACCTCGGTGGACCCGGTGGTACCCCTCACGTCAAGCTGGTCATTGAGTGGGAGCGCAAGGTCAAAGACTGGTGAGAAATCGCCACTAAGCAACTAAGAAGATGTTCGCATTGGCATTCTGGCTACCATACCACGACTACCGCACTCATCGCAATTCCCTCCATAGTGCCCGATTCATGAAGATCATATAGAAAGTCGTATCTGACTTGGATTTAATGGCGATAAACCCACCAATAGTGTTGCATCTCTACGGGACAACTCTGTTACGTGTGTGTGTAACTCTGTTATGTTTCTGTGTGTGCGTGTCAGTCTGTTTGGCAGTATCCAGGAGGAGGTGGTGAAGGATGCAGACAGTGTGAGGACCCTGAAGCAGCAGCATCTGCAGCAACAGAGCTGCACTCTGGATGACTGCTTTCAGCTTTACACCAAAGAGGAACAGGTGACCCTTCACACACTTCAGCGCGATGATAATATTTAGCCTTGTGATGTCATCTGGATATCCCAATTAACACATAATTGGATGTAACTTAGCTAAACCTGACCAGAACGTTTTCTGGCAGAAAGGCATTTCTTCTCCTATGTGCTATGTGCTGTTATTTTCTAAAATAAAGTCTCTCTCTGTCTCTGTCTCTCTGTCTCTCTCTCTCTCTCTCTCTCTCTCTCTCTCTTTCCATCACTTCTAGAATCTCAGTTGTGAGGAACTGGAAATGAATTTGTGTAGACAGATAATTGTTGGGTCGAGTCACCTGCTAGTCTCCTTTATTCTTCTTAATTCGATGTGCTAGTGGGCAATGGTTAGCTCATGAATTGTTGTGACCAGACTTGCCTTGTCGCCAGTTTTTCATATTCGGTCTGGTGGTGATGTTACTCAATTTTGAGCGCAACTTTTCTGAAAAGGCTACATTTGCAATAATTGCTCGTCTCTTAGCCTCTGCACCACCTGCTTCTGCCTTTGTCCTTCGCGTCTCAAGGATCGCAGTGGGCGAAGGAAGATAGACGGGGACTAAAGTGCAAAGACTTAATGAAACACACAAAAAACACAAACGACACACAAATTGCCAGTAATTTACTAGATTCATATTTTAGTAGTCAAAACAGCTTCTTCGTGTAATGTGTTCCAAGTGGCGGGGGCTTTTGAAACCTAAGTACTGAGACGTTGCTGCAAGATGAAAGCGTTGCCACTTTTCCTTAATTTCTTTGGAAAAGGTCATTCGCTCAGCAATTCATAGACAAAATTTGGAGGAGAACGGTTGTTTGTTGTCTTCTTTTATCTATTGTGTTATTTCACCAGTATTTTTCACATACACATAACATGAGTGTTAAGGGACAGTTCAGCAATTTAACACATTTAAGTTTCAAGATTCAATATGTTTAAATTTGCCATATGTAACAAGTACAATGGAATGCTTTTCTCCAGCAGTATAAATTTCAACTAAACTACTCTGTACTACTATGTACTATATATGTATATACTATACTATGCTATACTAAACTATGCAATACTATGCTATACTATACTGTAAACGGCACTGTAAACAACCTACTATATACTATAACACTATATACTACCTATTATATGCTATACTGTATACACCACTATACTATAACAATGCTATGCACAATAAATAACAAAGTGACTGATGGATAATGCAGTATATTAGGGGTGTTTATCTTTCCCTCTTAAACGATATAATTAGCATCTAGATACATGGTCCGCATTAAAATACAAAATATATATGGTTAAACATGAAGGTATTCAATACGATTTGATTCAGCTCTGATTCCATACGCTCTCATTCAGCTCTGATTCCATAACATTTGATTAAACTGATTCGATACCATTCAGTTAAATGATGATGAATGATTTCATCACTGAAATGTTGCCTACAGGAGGGTAACGTGTACCTGAGCCCAGAGTAGCAATCATCCGTCTAAAACTAGAAGTTCTCTGTAGCGCTATGTGTCCTTGCAAATAAAGTAGCCTGTCATCGCTATTGAAAAAGTCAAGGCTCAGAGTTAAATCAGCAAATCACTCATTTAAGGAAAGATGGCTCATCTGTGAAGTAGACCCATGAGCCGTGTGTCCAGTTTGCATCCAGTCCGCCAGATGGCTACACTGATACATTGATATGATGACTGATTTCTTGATTCTGATTGATTGATTGGGTTCCTCCAGCTGGCCCCGGACGATGCGTGGCGCTGCCCCCACTGTAAGCAGCTCCAGCAGGGCATGGTGAAGATGAGCCTGTGGACCCTCCCTGACATCCTTATCCTCCACCTGAAGCGTTTCCGCCAGGTGTGTGTGTGTGTGTGTGTGTGTGTGTGTGTGTGTGTGTGTGTGTGTGTGTGTGTGTGTGTGTGTGTGTGTGTGTGTGTGTGTGTGTGTGTGTGTGTGTGTGTGTGTGTGTGTGTGTGTGTGTGTGTGTGTGTGTGTGTGTGTGTGTGTGTGTGTGTGTGTGTGTGTGTGTGTGTGTGTGTCACCCCGGACACCGCTGGATAATTGACACTGCTTTGGCATGGGACACAGGTGGGCGACCGACGGAACAAGCTGTTGACGCTGATCAGCTTCCCCATGGTCGGCATGGACATGGCCCCCCACGTGGTGAAGAGAAGCCAGAGCATGAAGAACCTGAACATTGGGCCGTGGCCCCCGGCGTGGAAGCCCCCCTCCGGCCAGAGTCCCAACCCGGCCCTGCCCCAGGACTGCCTGTACGACCTGTACGCCGTGTGCAACCACCACGGGAGCATGCATGGAGGACACTACACAGGTACAAACACACACACACGCAAACTCCAGTTTAGTGCGTCCCGTAACATTCGGGAACATTCGGGAAACTCTAGTCGATTTTGTCTAGTCGGATTACAATCGTGACTATGTCGTGATGAACGGGCATGATTTGGTTAACGTTAAATGCGCTATTGGATTTAAAATGTGTCGTTAGAATCATGACTTCCACCATGACCTCCACTTTGTGTGCACACTTCATTTTGCACACACACACACACACACACACACACACACACACACACACACACACACACACACACACACACACACATATATATATATATATATATATATATATATATATATATATATATATATATATATATATATATATATATATATATATATTTCCGTTGGCCAGCAGCCAGAGTGGAATGCAGTGAAGAACAATTTTCCCAAAGCAGCAGAGAGCTTTAAGGTTATTTTAAGTTTTTTACAATGCGGAAGGTACACTTCGGATTGAGAACGGGAGAATCCGGACTAATTTGGCTGGAAACGGCTGAATCGGGACGCTTCCTGAACAATATCTGCTTGTTGTCGTGATGTTTTTACAAATTAGAGAATTTCCTGCCACAGGAAATTCTTGATCCGACTTTTGAAATTTGTCGGATCGTGACTGAGCCTTAAAATGTAACATGGTACAGTATACAATGTACAGTGGAATGTTAGAGCCAGCTCCGAAGATGTGCTAAACATTTAAAATATTTACATTTAATATACAATGAGGGATTTTTATAACTCCGCTTTCTGAAGCGAAGTTATAATTGATGGAACACATGACACATGTTTTAGCACCCCCTATCTGTGAATTGGTAAACTTTTTGGAGACCTGCTTTCCGGGAATGCATATGTTGTTGCCAAACAAAGGCTTTGGCAATCCAATATAATTAAAACCACGACGAAGACAAGTATCCATAGATACTCTGTGAATACCTAATACATATAAATATAAAGTTTAAGTGAGGTGTCAAGTGAAAAGTATACTGCTGCTACTGCTGGTCATGGCCAGTCAAGTCAACACAATGCGACATTTGTATTCTGACAGCAGTCTGACAGTGAAAGTGAAAGGTGGATGATTTAAACGTAATGTTGAATTTTTGTGGATAAATACATGACTGTCGTCATGAAGCAAAATAAAATATGTGTTATTGTTTCTGTTGAATGAGAACCATGACATAGAGAATTTCTCCAGGGCTGTTGACATATCCATCAGCTGTAGTCCATTGAGTTCCATCCAAACACACACACACACACACTGTGATATCTCTCTGATCATGCAGGACCTGCTTTGTGTGGCCTATTTTTCTACCGTCTATCATCATCGTGTTATGCCATCATCCCCCCCATGTCAAATGAGAAATGTAGTTGCCAGGCAACAGGCTTTGTTGACAGCAGACTTGGAATATGTTGCATTAGTCTTTAATTTACTCTTAAGGCGAGCCTCGCAGCTCAATGGGGTGGAAAGGACGAGCTCCAAATCCACTCAGAACCCCATCGCCCCACAAAGGATTAGAGGACTTGTATCAACTCCCTCCGCAACTGGTACGCCTTCAAGTGCGAGAGCTCAAAATTGACTTCACTTCTTGAGGACATTTTGCCGATCCCCATTGAGAAGCCTCGATCGATTCTCAGAAATACAGAGCAGCATTTATTCAGAACTTTGTCACGGTTTTCTGCAAGGGGACAAACTTCTATCATAATAGGATACAAAAGTCTCCTATCATAATAGGATACAGAGTTATCCTATCATAATAGGGAACAATATTATTCTATCATAATAGGATACAAAGATATCCTATCATAATAGGGAACAATATTCTTCTATCATAATAGGATACTAAGTTATCCTATCATAATAGGGACCATGTTTTCATATCATAATAGGCGACAAAGTTCTATCATAATAGGGGACGACACTTACCTATCAACTACTGTAGCAGCACTGCTCTGCCAACACAGAGAGCGATGAGGCCTCGAATGGGACGAGCTAATGTTCACTATGAAAAAGAGGCAAAGCGAGCTATGTTGTGAGACGGACTACAGAGTCAGAGAGGAGGAGGAGGATGATAGTTCAGGACCCTCCTTGTCCAAGAAATGGAGGTTTGACCGGTGAGGAGTCAGAGAGAGCTTGGTAGGTTGCATGTCAAATTGAATGATGAATGGATTGCAACTTTCCCCTGCCTTCGATACGATGATGCCAGTCATTTAAAGACATGTACATACTGAAAAAAAGAGGCTGGTGGTCAGCTAGCAGGCGCTTCCATGTGGGTTAGCGGCAACCCACATGGCAAACGAGATACGGTGCTTCAACACCACGAAAGCAGGCGCCACTTATGTTGCAGAGATGCGTTCGTCAAAACACAACTCAGCCGAGTGCAGGCACCATTCAATCAGCAGTCAAGAAGCTAATTCTTAATCAAAATGAAGATGCCCGCCAACAGTTACAAGTGTAATTCAATATTGTTGATTTAATCGCACAAGAGGAGAAACCAAACAAACTCTGTTGATCCAACTTGGGATAACAACTTAAGGTGGCCAGAATTGATTGGGCAGATGTATAACATAGCTGGCGAGTCACATTTTAACATTTCTCATTATGCTTGACCCCCGTTAACTAGCAAGCTGATTGTGGACTGACATTGCTTGACAATGATTGACAGTGCTGTGTGTGTGTGTTTGTGTGTCTGTGTGACACAACCTACTCCTATCACAATAGGGGCCAACCTTCTATCACTATATGGGCCAATGTTCTATCATAATATGAGACAATGTTCTATCCTATTAGGGGACAATGTTCTATCATATTAAAGGACAATGTTCTATTATAATCAGAGACAACGTTCTATCATTTTAGGGGACAATCTTCTATCATTTTAGGGGACAATGTTCTATCATTTTAGGGGACAATGTTCTATTATAATAGGGGACAACATTCTATCATATTAGGGGACAATGTTCTATCATATTAGGGGACCATGTTCTATCATCATAAGGGACCATGTTCTATCATCATAAGGGACCATGTTCTATCATCATAAGGGACCTTGTTCTCCTATCATAATGACCATGTTCTATCATCATAAGGGACCATGTTCTATCATGATAAGGGACCATGTTCTATCATAATGACCATGTTCTCATATCATAATGAGGGACAATGTTCTATCATCATAAGGGACCATGTTCTCCTATCATCATAAGGAACCATGTTCTATCATCATAAGGGACCATGTTCTATCATGATAAGGGACCATGTTCTCCTATCATCATAAGGGACCATGTTCTATCATCATAAGGGACCATGTTCTATCATCATAAGGGACCATGTTCCCCTATCATCATAAGGGACCATGTTCTCCTATCATCATAAGGGACCATGTTCTATCATGATAAGGGACCATGTTCTATCATGATAAGGGACCATGTTCTATCATGATTAGGGACCATGTTCTAGCATCATAAGGGACCATGTTCTATCATAATAAGGGACCATGTTCTATCATGATAAGGGACCATGTTCTATCATGATAAGGGACCATGTTCTATCATGATAAGGGACCATGTTCTCCTATCATCATAAGGGACCATGTTCTATCATCATAAGGGACCATGTTCTCCTATCATGATAAGGGACCATGTTCTCCTATCATCATAAGGGACCATGTTCTCCTATCATGATAAGGGACCATGTTCTCCTATCATCATAAGGGACCATGTTCTCCTATCATCATAAGGGACCATGTTCCCAGCAAACACTACGAGAGTCGTTGGTGTCTCCACTAAACTCATTAACGTCCACACAGCTTAATGGGACATACCATAGGAAATACAAATTTAAATTGCCTCCTCTAACGTATTCCTATATGATCTAATGTGAATGACACTGGGAGAACTGGGAGGTGGCGTGGTGAGCTCTCCTCAAGACCGCTGAACTCTTCGATTGCAAATGTTGTTCCTGATCATGTATCCCCTTCTGTCGCAGCCTACTGCAGGAACTCGGTGGATGGCCAGTGGTATTGCTACGACGACAGCAGCGTGGACTTGGTGCCGGAGAAAGAAGTGTGTACCAGGGAGGCCTACATCTTGTTTTACCAGCGGAGGAATGCCATCCCTCCCTGGTCTGCAAGTAGCTCCGTCTGGGGTATGAAAAGCTTCTTTAGTCTAGACATTTTTTGCCCATCCTTTTTAGCCATAAATTAAAGTACACCAAAATCTCTCTCTCTCTCCATCTATCTATCTTTCTCTCTCTATATGCTGAAAGAATCCCTTCACAGAGCTCCATATAGAACATTGATGCAATTTCATTCAGCCTTCAATCTAATGTCATCCCCCCCCCCCCCAGGCTCAACCAGTTCCTCTATGTCTGACCACTGGCTCATGCGGCTGACAGACGGCAGCATGAGAGCCAGTGTAGCCTCTCGCTCCTCCACCACCTGTCCCTCCTCCATCCCTGACTCGCCAGTGTCCCCAGTGTTCCTGGACAGCTCCCCGAAACAGGAGAAAGGTGAGCTGGAGTAGGGTCTATATTTTACATGGGTCTATATATATATACAATGGTCTATATATACAAGGGTCTAAATATAAAAGGGGCTATATCCAAGGGGCTTTATATACAGGGGTCTATATATGCAAGGGTCTATAGGGTCTATATATATACAAGGGTCTCGATACATACTGTTAAGACTTAAGCGAAGTATTTTGGGTAACTATGTTTTACAGTGTCTTCTTTTGTGTTTTTATGTTTTTAATGCTGTACCATGTCGTTTTAATGTTGTACCTTGTCTTTTAATGTGTATTGTGTCCACCTGTTCTGCCCAGTTCATTTTACCTTTTATGTATGGCACTTTGTGACTTTTGTCTGTGAAAAGCGCTTTAAAAAAGACTTACATGCAAGGGTCTATATATACAAGGATCTATAGAGTCTCTATATGCAAGGGTTTATATATACAAGGGTCTATAGCGTCTCTATATGCAAGGTACTATATATATAAGGGTCTATATATACAAGGGTCTATAGGGTCTCTATATGCAAGGGGCTCCTCCCCGCTGGACATGCCTGGAAAATCTCCCTGGGGAGGTGACTAGGAAGCATCCTTTTTAGATGCCCGAACCACCTCAACTGGCTCCATTCTACACGAAGGAGCTGCAGCTTTCCTCTGACTCTCTCACAGCTGACCGAGCTTCTCACCCTATCCTTAAGGAAGAAGCCAGCCACCCTCCTCAAGAAACCCATTTAGTCCCTTCATCATGTGGGGACAATGCGAGTTTCCACTTGCGTGTCAGAGGGGGAAAACGACAAGATAAGTTGGTTTAGGTCAGTGGTAGGATAAACAATGGGAGTGGATAATGGAACCAAGAGATGTTGTGTAGAGGGAGAAGAGAAGAGGACCCAGGACCGATCCTTGTGGAACCGTACAGTAGTCAGTCTGTGTGGTTCCGACACACTGACTCTCTCGGTACCACCTGGTACCCGTCAGGTAGGATGCCAACAAGAAGAGACCAGAGCCCGAGACACCTATCCCCTCAAGGGTGGAGAGGAGAATCTGGTGGTTCACAGTGTCGAATGCTGCAGACATCAGGACCGATGAGAAAGAGTTTGCTATAGAGCATGGAGCGACTCTGTCTCTGCCAGGAGGGCAGTCTGGGTCGAGTGGCCCACCTTGAAACCAGATTGGTGGGGGTCCAAGAGGCAGTTCTGGACAAGCATGTTAAATACAGCTGTTCAAGAGTTTTGGATAAAAAAGACAGAAGGGAAACAGGTTTTCCTAAGGCACCGCAGGGCATAGAGGCACTGGTGTGCTTTCTTCAACGTGACTTCCATGTTGCGGGTCCATGCCCCGGTGCCCCGCTAGGTCTTGAAGTTCACAATGAGCTCCTCAGTCTTGCTGACATTCAGTCCCATGCTGTGTTCCTTGCACCATCGCGTCAGCCAGACTACCTCATCTCTGTACTCCATTTTGTCGCCCTCACTTATCTCAGGGATGGAAAAGTTAATATGCAACGTTTCTCTAGGCACTTCATGGCTATGGGTGTTAAAGCCACTGGACGATAAGCATTGAGGCTTGTTACCTTGGTCATTTTGGGTAACAGCACAATGGTTGTCTCTTTGAAGCACGCTTGGACAACAGACTGTTGCAGTGATGCGTTGTAGATGTCCGCGAACACAGGAGCCAGCTGGTCAGCGCAGGTCTTGAAGACACGGGTGCCTTCCCTGCCTTCACCCTCCTGAAGGTTTGTCGGACCTCAGACTCGACAGTTGTAGAACGTAGTCCTCTGGGTGAATGTTTAATTTGTTGGTGGGCTCAGAGTGCCGTGTTCAACCTGTCTGGTAGGTTAGGGTCGTTGTTGGTGACTGCCCCAGAGCTCCCATTGTAGTTGGAGAGGACCCTCAGACCTTGCCACATACGTCTGGTGTCGGAGCCCCCGAACTGTAATTCCTAAATACTTCACTACTTCTTGTAGAGATCGGAGTCGCCTGTTGTGAAAGCGGTACTCTGTTCCCTTAGTTTGTTCCATATGTGAGCATTCATTCATGGTTTGTAGTTTGGGAATGAGCGGACAGACGATGACAGATGCATTCCTCCACTAGCCTTTTAATGTATGATCTGCATACATTCCTAGGTCAGTGGTCTTGAACTCCAGTTCACTCCAGTCCGTGATTTGTAGCCCACCCTGCAGATGTTGTGCAGTGATGGCGACATTTGATTGTCAGTAATTCCAAATGACTGACAATTGTTGTTGTTCACCAAGCAGCATATGCCCCCACCTTTACTCTTCCCCAGAGACTCCACTGTTCTGTCGGTCTGAAACAAAGAAAATCCTGGTGGTTGCACTGCTTCGTCAGGTATCATGGAGGTCAGCCACGTTTCCGTAAAAATCATGGCGCAACACTCCCTGATGTCCTGCTGTGAGGTGATACGGCAGTTCAGTTCGTCGGACTTGTTTGAAAGAGATTGGACGTTGGCAAGGCGCATGCACGGTAGGGCTGGTTTCCATCCCCTTCGGCGTGTCTTTACCAGTAGGCTGCCACGCGGCCCTCTTCGGCGGGCACATTTGTTGTTCTCCCCCGGGGTTTTGTGGCTCTGGTCGGGGAATAGGCTCCCCTCCCCCCGCTCTCCATTGTTCCTCCGGATCTCTGCAGGTAAGTCCTAGTCCTCTGTTGCGTTGTCTGTGGTTGTATTGTTCTGTAATTCCACAAGTGTTTGGTGATCATATGCGATTACACATATGGTGACTTCCTATAATCCTATAGAGTAACTTAAAAGTACAAGAAAAGTGCAAAAAAACGATTATATATGTATACTAAATACTGACATAAACACAATGACATTATACACAATGACAGTACACAATGACAGAACGCAATCACATACAGTACACATTGACATACACAACGACCTATACACAATCACATATACATGACATATACACAATGACAGTAAACAACATATACACAATCACATAATCCCTGTCTGTGATTTTCCATATATATTTTTATATTACCAGTTCTACGTCGCTTTATTCATATAATTGTCACAATTGAGTCACGGTACAAACAAAACTTAACGTATAGTGGCAGCTCACAAAATGCAGAACTCCACCATATTCTGCCTGCCTAACACCATTATGAAATGTCTTCCGAAAGGGAGTAATGTGGTGTGTATGCTGTGTCAATTAAGTATATTGTGACAAGCCTTATATACACAATTGATTGTATTGTTGCATGTCGTGCTTATGTCTCGTTTTCCCTCTCATCAACCAGGCTTATTTGAGAGCAAGCCGTTTGTGAGGGGGCTGGAGGGATGCAGCACCAGCATGAGAAGCCCCAGCAAGGCCATGGACACCCTCAGCAGAGTCCTTCCCCTCCGCTGGTCCTTTGGATCCAAGGGCCGCAGGAAACCACTCAGCGACGCAGCGCCAAGGCAAGCGGAGCTGGTTGAGTACCTGGAGTCCGGTCGCCGGCCACGTTGCACCAAAGAGTCCATCGCGAGTATGATGGCGGGGCAGCCCACCACCACAAAAGGGGATGCTCGCCACGCCTCCCACAGCACGGGCGGTCTCAACTGCATCGGCAGGCCGACGGAGGGTAGCCCTCCAGAGTCCCCGGGCTTTCAGGTGGCAGAAGGCCAGAGGCGGATGTTGGACAAGGCTTCAAGCCTGAGGCGTAGCGTGAAGAGCAGCCAGGTAAAGGATGAGGGTTCCACCGGCACCGCCACCTTGGGCAGGAGCACCCTTACCCGGAGGAAGGAGGCCAGTAAGCAAGGTTCCTTGAAGGGCCCCTGGGAGGAGGCTGAGAGAAGATGGGGTTCTGGCTCGGGAGTCCAGCATAGCGTCAGCACTCCCAGCCTCCGCCAGGGCACTCTGAGCAGGATCAATGACCAGACAGGGAAGTCAGAGAGGCCCGAGGCCCAGCGGGAATCGCAGGGTTCCCGTGGAGGAGTCCCTCGACCCAGGAAGGGAGAGGAGGCCAAGAGCCACGACGGGCTGTTCTCGTTCCTAAAGGGAAACTTCCTGAAGAAGGACAAGGACCCCAGGAGGTCGAAGCAGGGCGGGACGGCCAGGGACGGAGACGCAGATGCATGGAGAAGCGGCTCCTCCAGACTCTCTCTGTCCAATAGGGAGGCAGGAGGTGCCGTAACGGCCAATGAAGGACGGCGCTCCAATGGTCCGGGCGGCGAAGTGGCCAATGGGAAGGCCCGCGGCACAGCCGATATCAAGCGCTCCCAAAGCTCTTCTAACATCCCCACTAAGACGGAACCAGCGATGCGCAGGACGGCCTCACTGCATCGCAATGGCCAGCCTCCGGACAAACTCTCCTCCGGCACCCTGCAGAGGACACGTCACAGCACCCACTCCCTCGGACGCAAGAAAACAGTGCCAGAATCCAGCTTCTAAAGTCTATTTGGACAGTCCATGGTAGACTGTAGAATAAGTTTACTGTCTAAACAGTGTTAGGGACCATCACTACCAGGAGATATCCTATTAAAAACTGCCAAAAGTCCAGATACCACATACAGTCAGTCACCCAACACCCAATATTGACACATTGGCACACACTCGTGCTTGCACGCCTATGCACATGAATGCACTGGTGCACGCACACTTTATGTGTGTGCACGCACACATAAACACATGCACACACATGCTCCTACGCCAAACAAAGAACGCCAAGTCAGAATGATCAAAGCAATAGAAGGTTCTTTTTCTCGAAGTCGTGGCCTATTGTTCACAGGAATTAAGCTGTCTCAAGTGGAGGCAGGATTTCAACACATTCACGGGATATTGTGTATGTCTGTGTGTGTATGTCATGTTTTGTGCCTTATTCTCTATTCATAGTCACATCATGGTTGACACCATGTAGGGTATGATCAATCATCTGTTTTCGATGTCTTTTATCCCTACTTAGCTAGCTGACGGAACATTCCATGCTTGCGTTTTTCTTAGGCAACTTCTTGTTTTAGATTTGTGTATCGTTGTCACTGTCTCGCAAAGCAGCTTTAAGATGTGTGCCTTTTCCAGGCAGATGTCTACTATTATTATAACTATATACTGTATATATTATACATACATGGCCTGTTAAATATATATGATAGTCAGTCTGCTTTATTGATTGTGACTCCTGTAGCAGGACTGCCTAGGCCAGCACCAGAAGTAATTGACTGTAATAGTTATTTTACATCCAAAAATTGTGTATTAGTTGGTTTCAAAATTGTGCCTGGTTCTGACCACTGCTTGCTGTTGCCTTGCCTGGCTGACACTGTGGTCTTTGTATGAATGTGTGTATGAATGGGTGAACGTCAGGCATAACTTGTGAAGTGCTTTAACCAGCCGATGATTAAAAATGCAGACCATTTACCATTAAGCATATCACACACTGTCACACTGTCACATCGCCATCCTCATTCTAGCAGCAGTTTCTGGGGAACTCTTTCTGGTTCAGTGTGCCTCTAAGTGCCTATTTTTAGTATCACACAATTGAATGGTGAAGGACGGGAAACTTCAGCCTGTTTACCTGCAGTATGTTTGCTGAAGGTTTAGCTGCGTCTCACGGCTTGTACACAAACTACATGTTCTTGGTTCATGGCATGGAATAGGAGAATGTATTATTTATTCATCCATAGAAATGTTTTTTTTGTATGTATTTGAGAATGGGTACACTATTGAAAAAATATTTTCATATATATTCAATCCATTAATCTGGTATACAACTGTGTCCTATGGAAATTACATTTATTTTGTGATAGTTGAAAGCTTGTATATGCATAATATGAATCCTTTGAGTCGGTGGTGAGAGTACCGTTTGTGGAATAAAACAAAAATGAGTATTTTAAAAATCAAAACAAATCAATGAAATGTCTTAAGAGTGTTTAATGCTTACTGTTTACTGTTGGATATACGCTGTAATCTACCATGTGAACAGCTTTCAGGATATAGCATTACCCTCACAAATGTTTCCATGGCATCCTTTCTTTCTTTTTAACAATTCATAGCAGGTGATAATGTAGAACTTGTTTGAAGAGAGGTGTTTATTTTCAATTCACTGCATTGTTCCCCATGCAAGTGATTAATAAATTGAGCAGCCCCCTCTCTTGTAATATTGCTTAAATGAATGTCATGACTTATGAGTTATGACCAGAATGTGAATTGGTCGCCTCCACACTCTGGCCATGAACAGGGGTAGAAAATATTATTGACAAACTTGAATTGAACGCAACAAAAATCTATTTTGTGTTAATGAAATCACAGCTAAATTAGAATGCACTTTTTTTGCACTGCTGAAATATTAGAAATTGTTAATGCACTAATAGGTTTATTTTTTATTTAAAGGCCATTTAAATGTCTTAATTGCGTTGTGTTTTGGTTTTGTTAAAAGATTTTTAAGCAAGATTTTGCTAAAACAGATTTCTTTAATCAGATTTGTGATGCTTTATTATATTCAATGTGTGGCATCAGGAAGATTCTTCTGTTGTAAAATTGTGCATTATTGAGAATTGTTCCAAATAAAACATTTGTTGTGAAAATTAAATATAATTTTGAGCATTTTTTCAACACCCTTGACCTCACCTTTAAAACATGCTTTCAGGTATTTGTTAATTCTGGGGCAGGGCTGCCTGCAGGTGTGTCGCGTCAACACTAGATTAGCAGGTGACTGTGGTTTAACTATATCAGCCAATAAGAGGTCATGCCAAAACTGTTTAAAGAA
Source organism: Muraenolepis orangiensis (assembly GCA_027704905.1). Lineage (NCBI taxonomy): Eukaryota > Metazoa > Chordata > Actinopteri > Gadiformes > Muraenolepididae > Muraenolepis > Muraenolepis orangiensis. Next base: position 2,932,800 of record CM051003.1, on the reverse strand, counting down.
GACCCAATGCTTGGGTATTCTTTATACAGTTTAGGCATTCTCCCCCATGGCTTACAATGTGACTGGTAAATAATTGAATTTGGACATTTGGTGTAAATTAATGATTTTGTTGCAACGGCAAGCAAAACTTGAAAGAAACAAAAAACTGGAATATCAAGTGCTGCACATCCACGTTTTATAAATCAACAACTGGACAGGATGCAGGGTTAGCCGTAGTTTAAGGATTAAGAAATCAGAAAGATTAGGTTCCTTGAGTTTGTTTATTATACATATTTTAGAGATGGTCCATCTCCACAGTGTCCAAAAAAGGCAGGCAGGATAGCTCGGTCTGTCTGGATTTGGCTTGGGAAGCGGAAGGTTGCCCAGGCAACTGTATACACTAGCTGCCCACTGCTCCTAATAATAGGATGGGTTAAATACAAATAAACAAATGTCACTGTGTGTACATGTGTGTGACCAATAAAGAGGATTCAATCCTCTAGATTAGAAAAAAAAAAAAAGAATATCCAACAAAAGGAAGGAAGTGCACAACGCCCCTTAATTTTAGTGGGGCTAGGAGGCTGGCAGGAACATGGAGGCGGGTGAGAGATGAGATGTTGTGAGTGCAGATGCAGGCGATGTGCCCTGAGCACTGGATTCAACAATAGGTACGGACCATGTTTTCATGCGTGTGACACTGGCTATCAGACTGCCCTGGCCTCTCCAGGTCAAAACCTTATTAAAAAAATGTTATTTTCAGCTGTGTGTGTGTGTGTGTGTGTGTTTCTTTGTAGCGGGAGAACAACAACAACCACAAATAAATAATCTGAAGTACACAATGAGTCCCCAATGCAACATGCAGGTGGTGCGTAAGCAATCGGTAAGTTACCACCGTAAACATGCTCCTCATTATTTTATTTAATATTTTTAAACAGCAACAACAACAACAACACAACACACAGTGACCAAATGACACAAAGCCAAAGTGACAAAAACTTGCTTGGAATTTTGCCGTACAACTGTTTACAGAACACTTTGTAGCAGACTGAAGCTGTTGATGGACGGGGGGGGAAAAACAAACCTTCTCAAATCTGTACACTTTGGTTGCACAACTTTAGATTTGCATGTATCTCCAAACCTCCTTACAAGGAGGGATTTTTACAATAGAAAATATTCAATTAATTTTTTTAAAAGGTCGTGATTGGTTTAATTTTAATAATTGCTGTCTTTCTAAATGTTGCTTTATCTTCTGTAAGACTGGTAATACATGCAGAGTCTGCTGCTTAGATATACGTATATAGGCTACCGCTTCTGATTAATTCCAATTGACCCTACATCCTGATATTTAAGAAAACGTTTGTGCTATTTCCATGAGAGGAGGAATTGAGGAGACAGGGGGACTTTAGGATCAACTAAATACTATCTGCATATATAAAAGCTTATGCTTCTGACTCCCTGCCTCTACTCAAAATCTACTCACTAATTGATAAAGCTTATGGCTTTAGAGCTAAAATAAATAAAAAAAAAGGTAATGTTGGCCTTTATGCCACTGTTCAGGATATTGCTTCACTTACAAAACTCAGGACCAAACCCTAAAAACCAACAGATATTTATATTCTCCCCTGTCAAAACCCTCCTCTGCATCAAGAGATGGCATGAGTGACGGGACAGGATTCTGACCTTCTGGGTCAAACAAGAGGCAGAAAGGAGCTCCTTCTTATGAAAAACACGTTGTAGGGAGTTTCCCTGGCACCCTGGGCACCATCTCTTCTCCCCCCTACCGTCTGGTCACCGGTTCTGCAGCATCAGTAAAAGGACAGGTTTAAGGATAGTTTTTATCCACAGGCAGTGTGCCTACTGAACTGCTAGGAGTGCTGCCACTATCATAACATTGTCATTAACATTACACTATCATACTTTGCTGGACTTTCTGGACTCATTACAGTTACTGTTTTTTTCACTATTTTTAATTATTTAATTAAATCTATTCTAATTATTCAAGATTCAAGATTAAAGATTTGTATTTGCCATATGCTACAAGTACAATGTAATGCTTGCTCTCTATTCCCTCTCGCATTATGAATTTCCTACAATTTAACACTATATGCTATACTATGTACTATACTATGATCTATACATACTATACAACACAATACAAATAACAATAAAAATAACAGTAAAAAGAAAAAAAGTAAAAAGCATTTTAAAGTGCCAGTAGAGCAGCAACATCATCAATAAAGTGTAGAACTTATAAGTGGAAAGTGCAGTTACTGTTAGGAGTCCAGAAAGAACAGCTGTTCTTGAACCTGGTAGTCCTTGTACGGATGCTGCCGAACCGGCAACCGAACCGTAGGAGGGGGAGAAGAGATGGTGCCTAGGGTGGTTGTGGTCCTTTGTGATGGAGATGGCCTTTTAAAAAGTTATTAAACGTTTTAATACAAGATACAAGATACAAGATTTGATTGGCCATTTGCAACAAGTACAATGGAATGCTTACTCCCCATTCCCTCCCGCAGTGTGAATTTCTAAAACAATACTATACAAATACTATATACAATAAAAATGAGCATTAAATAAATATATATGTATTATAATAAATAAATAATTACCCAAATTTACAATTGTGTCCAGTTTCAATGTCTGTTGTATCCCAGGTATGTGCACCACAGAAACTAAAGGTAGTTTTCCAAAAAGGTTTGCACCAGTACTTCGAGGATTAGCCTACCACTTGAACAAGTTCAATGGGGACTATAGGACCAGTTTAATAACACGGTAATATATGATGGCAGGTTGCCAGTTAGCTTTTTTTAATGATGAGATACCAATGCCATGTCACGTTTTGCCATTAGGGATGTCCACCCAAGCTTTTTATACAAGATGTATTTATAAAAGAGGCAGAGGCGTGTCTATAGATAGCTGGACTAAATGATCATTTCAGTTACTGCACTGTTCTGCATTGCACTGTATTAATGATGCTGCTGCACTACTGGCACTTTAAAATGTTTATGTAACGGAAGCCACTCGGTAATCATCAGTCACTTTATTGTTCTTTATTGAGCATAGCCTTGTTATAGTATAGTGTTGTGAATAAAATAGTATTTAGTAGGTAGTGTTGGAGCCAAAATGCCTTTGTTTATTTTGTTTTATTTTAACTCAGAGGTGCAGAGGTGTGGCATTGTCAGTCACCATTTATACTGATCAGTGGCTGACGAGCCCCAGGTGTGCAAGGGGAATAGCCAAACAGTTTTGGACCGTGTCGTGTTGATGTGCTGTATATAGGTCGGCGTTCAGTGTTATTTGTTAAAAGAGTTTTCGTATATATTTTTGGTTGATAATGGTCAATAAATGGATTGGTATATCCGAAATTATACGAGCACTCTGGACATTGAATTCTTCAAGCACGCGTCTAACTCAACTCAACCCACTTGCCCCTCGCAGTAGGCTTATAGGTAAAGGCTCTACAATAAGTCAACAATTTAGGCTCTTCGTTTGAAATGGACAATTGAAACCTTTGTTATTTATTGGAAGACGAGGATCATCGCGCTCAAGATTCAACAGCTGATCAGTGGGATGGCGTTTTGATTTCTGAGATCGCTGAAAGACACTAATTAGTGACAATTGTTTGGTTCACCGTTTCGCTTGGAATTGCGCGGAACGTGGACAATTTGGACCAAGACACGCCGGTGCTTGAGCACGGCGTTCGGACAATCGCACGGCCGGGCGGCCTCGCAGCGTTTGGACCAGAAGGACCCACGGTGCTGCTCACGGCATTAGGACAGCTGCCCCGGCGACCCGCACTGTTTGGACGAGCGGACGGACAAGGAGCTGCCTTGCACCGGTTGGAGTTGATCGTTCGTTTGGACAGACAAGGAGCTGCCCTGCACTCAAGGAGTTGATTGAACAGCGCTCGGACAAGGAGCGCTGTTTGAAGTCTTTTTCGAAGTTCAAAGAACAAAGACAAACGGACCCGGCAGCGCTGCGCAACGAACAGGTATGTAGCGCGCTACCAGGTATACCTTATATGGCCATGTAAAAAACAATTGTGTGCACACAGGGTCATTTGAGAAAAATATAAAAAGGGAAAATTCCAATGCATTGGTGGTTCATGGTTGCAACCCGTTCGTGTGTGTGTGTCTATTAAGGTTTTGGTTTTAACCATGATGATTAACTGTGGGTTTTGTTGTTAAGTGATTTAACCGAAGGTACTATTTCATATTGAATTTGTTGGTCTTATATTGCTGATATGGATTCTGATAAAGGTGTTCAGAGTCAAGCAGAGTCTAGCGTTATGGTTGAACAGCCCGCCACGGCTGAAACGCATAGTAAAGAACCTTCATTGGTTGAACAGACTGCAAAGCAGTCACAGCCCGCAGTGGCTGAAAAACAGTCCGAGGTGGACACAGGTCAAATCACACGCAATGTTGAAACTGAAGCACAGCAGGTCACAAAACGCTAGAGCAAATTAACACCAAAAGCCATAATGGATCAAATTGACACATTACAAAAAGACGGAAAATCTAAATAAACAAGGCATCTAACTTGCAAAAAACGATATTGGAGTTAATGCAAAGTGGATGCAAACAGGAAGTGCAATGCACATTTATGCAATATCTCCACATATGCAAGGAAGCAGCAGCAAACCAGGATGCTCTGTTGCCAATAATACCTCCTGAGGAAAGGGAAAAACATGACATTTGGTTCAAGGCCAAAATGATCATTTACATTTACATTTACATTGCACATTACACATTACATTACACATGATCAATGTCAATGACTTTATTGATGACGTGAATGCATGGACAAAAAATACCAAAACTGTGGAAAGTGTTGAGGATGAGGAGGACTTGGAAAATCGAATTAATCCAAATGACAGCATATCTAATGTGGAAAGTAAAAAAAATCTGCTCACAAAGGTCACACAAGGTCTGGAACCAGCAGGTCCAGCAGATCTTCTACCTCAGCTGGCATACGGGCCGAGGCAGAGAGAGCTGCACTTGTGATTCGCGCTGCAGCATTAAAGGATAAACACGCTCTGGAGGAGCAGGAACAGATGCTGAAAAAGAACATTGGTGTGTTGTTACAGAAAAAGGAAACGATGGAGCTTGACGCACAACTGGCAGCTACCAATACAAAAATAGCAGTATTACAATCCACCAGTCACCAAGCTCTTTCACTCAGTCAGATGGAATGGACTCATACTACAGGAAAATAACAAGTTTAAAGGAACCCTCAGTCACTCTGTCCTCATGCAAAATTATATATATCACTACCACAGCAACCGACTATGCAACCACCAGAACCACAGCAATCGACTATGCAACCACCAGAACCACAGCAACCGTCTATGCAACCACAGCAACCGTCTATGCAACCACCAGAACCACAGCAACCGTCTATGCAACCACCAGAACCACAGCAACCGTCTATGCAACCACCAGAACCACAGCAACCGTCTATGCAACCACCAGAACCACAGCAACCATCTGCACAGCAATCATGTGCAACAACCATCACTATGGCAACCACAAGCGATGCAACAGCAACAAACATCCATTCAACAACCCCCATTTTGGCAAAGACAACAATCTATGCTGTTACAGCCAACTCCCATTCAAACACAACCACCATCTTTACAAAGACATGTGTCTTGGGATGGAGCACAGGACAATACAACTCACATGGACCCTCCTGTGCAGCTAACGACCCCAACTGTAATTTCACCTCAAAGCAATGAAACCTCAGTTGTATGCAACCTATTAAAAAGACAAAATGAGATAACAGCAATGCTAGTGGAGCAGCAAACTACTCACTTACTGCCACCAAGAGAGATTCCATGTTTTGATGGGGATCCTACAGAACCTTTGGCCGAGCCTTTGTTCATTGTGTGGAGAAGAACACAAGAAACAGGTGATTGCTTGTACTTCTTGGAGAAGTACACCAGGGGTCAGCCCAAAGAGCTTGTGCATAGCTGTCAACACATGGCTCCAGACAGAGGCTATGATATGGCAAAGTACCTACACTTTGGAGATGAATATAAAATCACAGCAGCTTATATGGAGAAGATGCTCAACTGGCCGCTAGTGAAGGCTGAAGACGGCACATCTCTTCAAGCCTATGCTCTTTTCCTTCGGGAGTGCTGTAGTGCTATGGAGAATGTCCAGTACATGAGGGAACTCCATATGCCAGCCAACAGTATTGATTTCAAAGCTTCCATACAAGTTCAGAGAGAATTGGAGTCTCTGCATGTTGGATAATGGAAAGACACCATCGCAGACCACAATTCCTGGATATTGTCACATTCATCGAGCGCCAGCTAAAAATCAGTCTTCGGAGACATTCAAAATACACCACCAAGAACAGGAAGTAAACCTATGAACATGAACAGAATGAAGTCACAAATCAGACCCAAATTCAAAGGAGACAGTTTTGCAACCACAGTTACTACCATCGAAACCCCTGCAGTGGAAGACCAAACAAGATCTAAACACGTTCCAAAGCAAAGAAATGCATCTGCTCACAACACCAACACTTGTGTATGCTGCTCTAAAAATCACACTCTGGATCAATGTCCTCCGATGGAGGAGAAGACACACAGGGACAAGATTACTTTTATAAGGCAAAAAGGAATCTGTTTTGGCTGCCTTCACATTGGGCATCTTAGCAGGAATTGCAAGAAGCGCTTGACTTGCAAGGTGTGCAGCCAAAACCATCCCAGTGTTCTTCATATTAATCAGAAGGAGAGAGCAAGCAACACAAACCAGCCAAAGAAACCTTCGGTGAGTAACGCACAGATCTCTTTGCAAACATGTGGACAAACAGGGGCCGGAAGCAGCAATGGGACTCTGTCAATCTTGTCTGTACAGGTGAAGTCAAGCAAGGGAGACAAAATCATTACAACGTATGCATTTTTAGATCCAGGCAGCACTGAGACATTTTGTTCAGAAACCCTAATGAGAAGGCTGAACCTTACAGGAAGGAAAGCACAAATCAGCTTTGTCACACCCAAAGGTCTGATGACCAAACAAATTATACCTGGACCGGGCTGTTGTGAAGCCAGCCCGTCCAGTGAGCGCTTCTAAGCACAGGTCCCGGCAGGAATTAGACAAGGCGTTCGTTACAAAAGTAAATTATATTTATTAACCATGGGGAATCAAACCCACAACAACACAACATAGCATCGCATCCACACACAGTGGCAAACAACAGGCAACCTCCACACTCCACTCTGGTCAGTGGCAATGACACAATGAGGCGCCCGGATGGGTGTCACATGGCAGGCTTTATCCACCCGTCCTATCGAGGCTGATTGCCGACAGCTGCCGCTCATCAGGCAATCAGCGCTCTAGAGGAGAGACGGGCGGCACCTGGGAAGGAGAAACAAAAAAGGGGCCAATACAACGGTGACACACATCAAATACAAATAACAAATATAACATGTACTAACCTGATGTTTACAAACATGATAACAATGTTAATGACCCACCCATGGATGTCACACCTCCCCCCCCCATAGAAGCGAACCTATTGGGTGAGCAAAACATTGTTACCTATTCACCAACATCAGATTAGTACCCCCAGACCTACCCTCTGGACAAGGCATCGGCCACAACATTGTCCACGCCCTCTTCTTTCGTGTATAGTCTTCATATATCCAGCTTTGTGTCATGTAGCCATGCCCTCGTCTCAGGTCCCACTCGGAAGAGGCCCTCCTCTGAAGGTGGTCTATGCAGGGGACAGGTGGTGATCACGTGGTTGGCAGTCTGCTCAGGCTCCCCGCACTCACACGCTGCACTGTCGGTTAGGCCCCATTTTTCCATGGACGCTTTGAAGCAGCCAACCCCTGTGCGAAGGCGGTTCAGGAGGGTCCATTGCCGGCGAGGTAGGTCTTCTCCTTCAACGCCACCTCCAGGATCCTGGATGTGATGGTGTAGGCGTGTCTGTCCTGCCGACTCCCACTCCTGCTTCCATGCCGCCGCCAGCCAGGCTTTGGTTGTCAGATCCTCCGGGATGGAATTAAGCATCTCTTGCGCGGCCTGATTGTATGGGTGGCGGGACTTGAGTCTGCTTGGAGGTATTGCCAGGGTGGTGGTTTCATGGAGGAGGTGCCAGCTGTGTTCCTGGGCTTTCCTTGCCAGGGCGAGGGTAGCGGCCTCTCGCCGTAGGCCGGCTGGCGCTATTCCTGCTAGGACTGGCAGGTCCTAGCAGGAGTGGGTTTCAGGCAGCCAGTTATGATAGAGTGCATTATTGATGGCCGTATCGACCTTCTTGGCATGTGGGCTTCTACTCCAGGTTGGGGCACAGTACTCGGCTGCAGAGAATACGAGGGCTTGTGTGGAGATACGTAGTACCTTGGCCGAGGCCCCCCAGGTTGTGCCAGCAAGGCGGCGGATGAGTGAGACCCTAGCTGTTACTTTAGCCCTCACTTCATCCAAATGTTGTTTGTAGGACAGTGTCCTGTCCAAGCGTACGCCCAGGTACTTTGGGGCCTGCTGGAACTCCAGGGGCTTGTTTTCCACTGAGATCTCCAACTCCCTTCTTGCTTCCCTGTTGCAGAGGTGGAATACTGCTGATACGGTCTTTCCGGTACTGAGCTGCAGTCGCCAGCTCCGAAGGTAGGCAGCCAGGACGTCCATATCCTGGTTGAGGCCCTCTTCAACCGCCTTCCATGTGGGTTGGTGTAACATGATGGCTAGATCATCCGCATATCCATACCTTCTAGATGTCGTCACCGGTAGGTCAAAGATGTAAATGTTGAAGAGCATCGGTGAGAGGACAGACCCTTGTGGGACCCCGTTTCTCAACCTCCTGAGCCTGCTGCGCTGGCCGTCACTGGTCTGGAGAATGAAGCTGCGGTTTGACAGCATCTCCATGATGAAGTTGACCATATGACGGTCCGGGATGGTTCTCAGCAGCTTCAGGTGGAGTCCGCGGTGCCATACGGTGTCGTAAGCGGCAGTCAGGTCCAGTAGTACCACCCCAGCTTTGGCTTTGGCCTGGAAGCTGTCCTCGAGATCTTGTGTGAGGAGGGTTACCTGGTCCACTGTAGACCTGCCCCGGCGGAAGCCCGCCTGTTCCTTCGGTAGCTGTGAGTCAACTACTGGCTCAATTCGGCTGTGTATCATCCTCTCCAGGATTTTAAAAGGGACGCACAGCAACGAAATTGGTCTGTAGGACTTGGGGTCATCCGCAGGTTTGTTGGGTTTCAAGAGGGCTATGACAGCGGCCCGTCGCCATGTCCTTGGGAGCTTGGACCTCCGGAGGCATGCAGAGAAGAATGCACACAGCCAGGCAGATGTTATTTCGCACTGGTGGGTCACGAACTCTGGGTGAATGTTGTCGGGGCCTGGTGCCTTGCCTTGTTTGAGTTTGGCCATAACGTCCTTGAGCTCAGCTGGTGTGAAATCTCCTGACAGGTTGGCATTGACACTGGCCGCCCTAGAGAGACTGGATACCTCGCGGGATGTTGAGCGGGCAAATTCTTTGTCTGCGTCTGGGAAGCGGCCATTTTTCAGGAGTTGGGCTGCGATGGCGTTTGCTGTCACAGGGCACTTGGGAGGTGGTGTACTTCTTCCTGAGAGCTGGTTTATGGTCTGCCACGCTTTACGGCTGGAGTGGGTAAAGTCAATCGACTCGACGACCTCTGTCCATCTAGCCCTGCGGGTGGCGTCCAACTTCTCAAGCAGTGCCGTTGCTGTCGCATCCACTTCAGCTCTTGAGCTAGCCTGCTGGTGGGCTCGCAGGAGGTGGTTGCACTCCTCGTTCCAACCCGGGATGTAGTTTGCATTGTAGCCTCGTGGTATGGATTTCTTCGCTGCCCCTGTCAACACTTCACAGTAGGCTGCATATGCGGCATCTACATCAGGAGTGTCTGGGTCCGGGAGGGTGGCGGATTTTCTCTCTGTGTCAGCAGAAAATGCATGCCAGTTGGCCTTCCGGAAATTCCATCTTTTGACAGGCTTCCCTGCAACCGGCTGCACCAGTGTTGGTATTCTGATGACAGACGGTCGGTGGTGTGATCGGGGGAACCTGTTAATGACCCTTCTCTCTGGCATCGGGTCATTACTGTGGAACACAGCAAAGGCGAGGTCTGGGTTGGTGAAGGTGTTCCATCTGGAGGAGTAGAAGCTTGGTGGCTCTTTGGGGTCAAACAGGAGATGGGCGTTTGCGTTGGAGGCCCACTCGCTCAGTGTCTCCCCATCCGGTGTTGTGTGGGAGTATCCCCAGTCGGTGTGCTGGCAGTTAAAATCCCCGGCGTAGATGGCGGGTGCCGGGGCAGTTGGGAGGGCCGATGTGGACAGTACAGATGGTGGGGGCTTGTACACGTTCACAACCGTTGTCTTCTGTATCCTTGTGGACAGCCACTCAAGGCTGGAGCCCGGTGGAGATTGTCCTGTGGCTGTCCAACTGAGGTCAGACCTGACAAAGGTGGCCATCCCGTGCTGCCTGCTGAGGATGGAGCCGGCGAGGTGGAACCCGGGCAACCTGAGAAAGTCTGCTTTTCCACAGTGCGTCTCCTGAAGGAGGACGGACGCGACTTCATGGGAGTCGGCGAGGTGGCGTATGATATCCAGTTTGGCGGTGGTGAGGCCCTCGACATTTAGCTGGAGCACTGCCAGGCCCTGGCGCTCGATGGTCGGGATGGCTGCCCGCCCTGACGTGAGCTTGCGTCCCCCCGGCCTCTTGCGCCCTGATCTGACAGCGTGACGATTGGGTGGCGACATTCGTTTCATGAGCTGGTCTTGCACCATATCTCATTACTCGCAGGGGAGGTCCACGCCCTTTTTGTGGCGTATGACAATATTGTAGCCCTGCACCAGTAGGGCCCAACGCATCAATCGCTGATTGCTGTTGTACATCTGGGCTAAAAACACCAACGGATTGTGGTCCGTGTAAACCAACACCGGAATGGAGCTGGACCCCACGCACACCTCAAAATGTTGGAGGGCGAGGAGCATCGCCAGCGTCTCCTTCTCGATGGTGGAATAGTTAAGCTGATGATGCTTGAACTTCACCGAGAAGTAGCAAACCGGTTGATGCACGTCGCCCTCTCCCTCCTGTAACAGCACAGCTCAGCCCCAGCAGCACTCGCGTCGACCTCCAGCTGAAAAGGACGAGCAAAGTCAGGGGCTGCTAGAACAGGGGCACTGCATAAAAGGGATTTTGCAGTCTCAAAGGCGCACTGACATTCCGTGGTCCACACAAACGGCACAATAGGACTACATAACGAGGTGAGAGGAGCTACCGCCACCGAAAAGTTCAGACAAAAACAACGGTAGTATCCAGCCATTCCCAGGAAGCGCCGAAGCTCGCGCCTAGTGGAAGGGGCTGGATACGCAAGAACCGCTGTGACCTTCGCGTCTACCGGGCGGACCGGTCCATGTCCCACCCGTTTGCCCAAGTAGGTCACAGTGGCTTTACCAAATTCACATTTAGCGAGGTTCAGAGTCAACGACGCCTCCGCTAAACGTGCAAATACCACCCGTAAGCTAGCAATGTGCTCCGCCCATGTGTCGGAGTACACCACTACATCATCTAAGTACACATTGCACTTGAGCACATCCCCCAACACCAGATCTTCATCCTCATCACACAGATCTTCATCCACATCACACAGATCTTCCTCCTCATCACACAGATCTTCCTCCACATCACACAGATCCGTCTCCTACTAGCCTCAGTAGCAGTACTGGCCACCGCCGCAAAACAGCTAGACAGGGAGGAATCATTTTGCTGAGCAGAGATCAATGCTTGACGTGTCAGTGGTAGTGGCACGTCAGCGAATTTAGGAATCACCAGCTTCCCTTGAACGCTACTCACAGCAACCTTCCCCATCTCGCCAACAGATGGCCACTCGTCCTTAGCGAGAGCCTCGCCACAGATAGTCACTCAACGCCAGACCTTGGTCTCGCTTCCTCTCCTGTGCCCTGGTGACCGCACAAACAGGAAAAACATCGGGGTGACTTTTGTATGACACGCTAGTGTGCTTAGCATGACACGCTGGTGTGTTTAGCATGACACGTTAGTGTGTTTAGAATGACACGCTAGTGTGTTTAGCATGACACGTTAGTTTGTTTAGCATGACACGTTAGTGTGTTTAGCATGACACGTTAGTGTGCTTAGCATGACACGCTAGTGTGTTTAGCATGACACGTTAGTGTGTTTAGCATGACACGCTAGTGTGTTTAGAACCCACAGAGCCATCTCTCAGGTTCTGACACACCAACCTCCTCAATCTCAATCTTGGCAGTGCCAGCTCTTTTTGAAATAGCCCCACCCTTTGGGCCAAGACCACCTGCGGGAGACCCACCAGAACCATCGCCGAGCGTGATGTCCTCCGTCTCAACCTCCTGGGTCATGGGCAAGCTGAATACCTCCTGGTCCAATAACCCAGACAGCACAGCTGCCTTCAATTCAGCTTTGCATACCAAACTCTGGACAGAAATACCATAATGTTTGGCAATTATGCATAATTCTGCCTTTTTGCAGCCATCTACCTGATCTGCAGTAGGGTCTGCCAAAAAGACGTCCAAATTAAACGCTGCCATAGCCATCTCCTCGACCACAGAAAAACGACTACGCAACAGAGTCCTCACACGTTACCACAAAAAAAAACGGAGGGTACTCGCCTACAAAATAATCCGTGCGCGACCACAACACATTCAAATAGCCACGTTCGTTTTTACACAAACGAACCAATCTGATTTAAATTACCACATCTACTACTAACAAAAAACAACAAATGTCGGTTCCTAACAAACTAACTAGGACCACACATCTTCAGTCGCTTACCGATATCATTGCGCACTCCACCGGGGTACACGACGCGACGCCCCCCTCCCCCTAACCAACCAGGCGAATCCACCCGTTACCTATGTGGCATAAAATCAAAATTGGTTAGGTTCACAACACAGGAACAAATTACAACCTAAACAATGCGCAGCACGGAAACACAATACAATTTACCAATGAAAAACGCAAACCTACCTGACACGCTCCAATCGACAAGCCCACATGTCAGATACAACACATGGAACTCTACAATTGGGCAAAGGAACGAGCCCCCATGTCACAAGTGAAGAGGGACAACAAACATCCCGGACGAGCCCCCATGTCACAACCAAAGGTCTGATGACCAAACAAATTATACCTGGACCGGGCTGTTGTGAAGCCAGCCCGTCCAGTGAGCGCTTCTAAGCACAGGTCCCGGCAGGAATTAGACAAGGCGTTCGTTACAAAAGTAAATTATATTTATTAACCATGGAGAATCAAACTCACAACAACACAACATAGCATCGCATCCACACACAGTGGCAAACAACACTCCACACTCCACTCTGGTCAGTGGCAATGACACAATGAGGCGCCCGGATGGGTGTCACATGGCAGGCTTTATCCACCCGTCCTATCGAGGCTGATTGCCGACAGCTGCCGCTCATCAGGCAATCAGCGCTCTCTAGAGGAGAGACGGGCGGCACCTGGGAAGGAGAAACAAAAAAGGGGCCAATACAACGGTGACACACATCAAATACAAATAACAAATATAACATGTACTAACCTGATGTTTACAAAAATGATAACAATGTTAATGACCCACCCATGGACGTCACAAGCTTACATACCATGGGCCCAAAGGCATCTGTGTCCAGCTACATGCTGACAGACTTGGATCAGTTTTATGACCTGCCCAAGGTCTACACCCAGAAGAGGATGCCCGTAACCACAAGTAACATCATGAGCAAAGAGGAGTTGGCTAAGTGGCCATACTTGGATGGGGTTGTCATTCCTCGCATTCAAGCTGATGTGGAGTTATTGATAGGTACCAATGCCTCCAAAATGCTTGAACCATGGGAAGTTGTGAATAGTCGTGGCAATGGGCCATATGCCATTAAGACCCTATTGGGGTGGGTCATTAATGGTCCCCTTTCAGGCTACAGTGAGCAGCGGAGTGAGAGTGGCTACCCCACTGCTATTGTTAATAGGATCTCTATAACTAAGCTGGAGGAGTTGCTGAACAATCAGTACAACCATGATTTTAATGAGAGGTCATCAGAAGACAAAGAGGAAATGTCGAGGGATGATATGAAGTTCATGGAAATCATGACTGATTCATGCAAACTTCAAGACGGACATTACACCTTGGTGTAATGTGTTGGTGTGTGATGTCCTTTAAAAAGTGTCTCTGCCAAACAATCAGTTTGTTGCTCGGCAACGCATCCTTGGACTGAAAAGGAGGTTTGGGAGAGATGAGAAGTTCCACCGAGAATACACCAACTTTCTCAATGACGTGATCAGTAAAGGATATGCTGAACGTGTTCCTGAACATCAAGTGGAACGGTGTGATGGAAAAGTATGGTACATTCCACACCATGGCGTGTACCATCCCAAGAAGGGCACTCTGCGTGTCGTATTTGACTGTGGAGCAGAGTATAGAGGAAAATCTCTCAATAAGGAGCTTCTACAAGGCCCTTACCTCACCAGCACTTTGTTAGGAGTCCTTACACGATTCCGGCAAGAACCTGTAGCCTTAATGACTGATGTTAAAGCGATGTTCCATCAAGTCAATGTGGCACAGAAAGACCGATTTTCATCGGTTCTTGTGGTGGCCTGACGGCGACGTATCCCAAGAACTAGTAGAATATAGGATTACTGTGCATCTGTTCGGGGCAGTGTCTTCTCCTAGCTGTGCTTGTTATGCCCTCCGAAAGACAGCAGAAGATAACCACAACAGTTTCCCTGCTGAGGTATTTGACACGGTCAACAGAAACTTCTACATGGACGACTGTCTTAAGAGCTTGCCATCAGAAGAGGAGGCTGTTAAAATGGTCAAGGATTTGACAGATGTTTGTCAAAAAGGAGGCTTCCATTTGCCAAAATGGATTAGCAATAACCGTGGAGTGCTGCTATCCATTCCAGAGGAAGACCGATCCAAGAATTTGCTTGACTTGGATCTCGACAGAGACCAACTGCCAGTGGAGAGGGCCCTTGGACTTCATTGGTGTGTTGATACCGACACTTTTAAGTTCAAGTTGGCACTCAAAGAACAGCCTCATACTCGACGTGGGATTCTATCTATCGTCAGCTCAATCTATGATCCTTTAGGATTTCTTGCCCCACTCACACTTCCAGCCAAGCTCATACTGCAAGATATGTGTAAGGGGAATTATGGATGGGATGATCAAATTCACCCAATTCTCCAACAGCAGTGGACGAAGTGGTTGAGACACCTGGAAAGAGGCATTCAAAGTTGACCGATGCCTCAAGCCGGCAGATTTTGGAGAAACCATTCGTGGTCAGTTACATCACTTCTCTGATGCCAGCGAAAGTGGATATGGCACTGTGACCTATCTGAAGATAAGGAACAACAGCAACAGGTGTCATGTCTCTTTCCTGCTAGGTAAAGCCAGAGTTTGCCCACTAAAGCAAGTCACCATTCCACGCTTGGAACTCACTGCAGCTGTTCTTGCTGTTCGTGCGGACACCATGCTCAGAGCAGAAATTCAGCTTTGCCTGGAGAAATCTTGTTTCTGGATAGACCGCACTTCAGTTTTAAAATACATCAGAAATGAAGACAAAAGATTTCACACCTTTGTGGCAAACAGGATTTCTACCATCCAAAGAACATCTGATGTCACGCAGTGGAGGTACATTCATACCACTCAGAACCCTGCTGACAAAGCCTTAAGGGGAGTTAAGGTGGATGATTTGCTGACCAGCAGAAGGTGGATTTGAGGGCCCTGAGTTTCTTTGGAAACCAGAGGAAGAGTGGCCAGATAGTATCTTGGAGTACAACATTTCTGCTGATGACCCTGAGGTCAAAAAGGAGCTCACCATCAATGCAGTAATTGTCGATGCACCAAGTGCCACACACCAACTGATCACCTACTTTTCTGACTGGAAAAGGTTGAAGAGGTCAGTTGCTTGGATTCTGAAATTACGAAAGACTCTATTGGAGATGAGTCATAAAATAAACCAAAGTGGAACAGGAAATGCAACAAAGTAGAGCTGCATTGGGAAACCAGAACTTAACACCAGATGATCGTTCTACAGCTGAATCTGCCATCATTCGCTTCACTCAACAGTAAAGGTTCCCTGATGAACTTGCTGTGTTGACATCTGGAAAGGGTGAAGTAAAGAAAGACAGTCCCATCTATAAACTGGACCCCATTCTGGAGGATGGCTTGCTTAGTTGGAGGGAGGTTGAGTAGGGCAGCAATGTCTGAGGAATCTAAACATCCTGTTATCCTCTCGAAAGACCTCCATGTATCCACTCATACTAAAGCACATCCACGAACAGATGGGTCATGGTGGGAGAAACCATGTTCTCTCCAGATTGCGCCGAAAATACTGGATCACTAGTGCCAATGCAGCAACAAGAAAGATCCTGTCTGACTGTCTTCTGCAGACGCCATAGAGGGAAGTTGGGTGAGCAGAAGATGTCAGACTTGCCTCTAGAGCGAATCGTTGCTGATCTTCCTCCATTTACCAACGTTGGAGTTGATTATTTCGGCCCGATTGAGATCAAGAGGGGACGTTCCTTTGAAAAGCGCTATGGAGTCATTTTCACCTGTATGGCATGTAGAGCAGTCCATTTGGAAGTCGCTTATTCATTGGATACGGACTCCTGTATAAATGCTCTACGCAGGTTTGTTTGTAGAAGAGGACCCATCTCTCATTTAAGATCGGACAATGGAACCAATTTTGTTGGTGCTAAAAGAGAGTTGAGGGAAGCTCTTGCTGCTTTAAACCACAGCAAAATACAATCAGCTTTTCTGGAGGAAGGAATTCAGTGGAGCTTCAACCCACCAACAGCCTCTCATCATGGAGGTGCATGGGAGCGCATCATACACATTCGACGGATACTAACATCAGTTCTACACCAGCAAACCTTGAATGACAAAGGGTTTCATATGGTGCTGTGTGAAGTCGAAGCCATTCTTAATGACCGCCCCATAACAAAGTTGTCTGGAGATCCCAACGATCTGGAAGCTCTCATTCCCAATCACATTCTCACAATGAAAAGAATGGCAATCTTACCACCTGGATTGTTTGAGAAGTCCGACCTCTACCTCAAAAGGAGATGGAGACAAGTCCAATACATCTCAGACCTTTTTTGGAAATGCTGGCTGAGAGAATACTTACCTTTGCTACAGGAGCGGCAGAGGTGGAGTAAGGAGAGACAAAGTCTTGTCCCTGGAGACATTGTATTAATCGCAGACGCTGCAGCTCCACGTTCCTGGTTACTTGGAAGAGTCCTGGAGACCTATCCCGACAGGAAAGGACTGGTGCGTTCTGCACGAGTGAAGACCAAAACGAGCACACTGGATATACCAGTAACTAAACTGTGCTTGCTTCAAGAAGCTGCAATTTAAAGCCTCTAATTCAGAGAATTGTTTTTTGAGTTATTTTGTATGAATTTATTGGCTCCATTATGTAAATATTATTTTGAATTGTTCCTGGCCTCCTGCCATTCTCAATTAGGGGCCGGTGTGTTGGAGCCAAAATGCCTTTCTGTTTATTTTGTTTTATTTTAACTCGCGTGCAGAGGTGTGGCATTGTCAGTCACCATGGCAACCACCACAGGGGTTGGTTACCCATGTATACTGATCAGTGGCTGACGAGCCCCAGGTGTGCAAGGGGAATAGCCAAACAGTTTTTGACCGTGTTGTGTTGATGTGCTGTATATAGGTCGGCGTTCAGTGTTATTGGTAAAAAGAGTTTTCGGATATATTTTTGGTTGATAATGGTCAATAAATGGATTGGCATATCTGAAATTATACGAGCACTCTGGACATTGAATTCTTCAAGCACGCGTCTAACTCAACTCAACCCACTTGCCCCTCGCAGTAGGCTTATAGGTAAAGGCTCTACAGGTAGTATGGTTGTTTAAAGTATTGTATAGCATAGTATTGCATAGTTTACTATAGCATAGTTCCATTCCATTGTACTTGTTGCACACAGCAAATAAAAACGTTTTGAATCTTGAGCATCCCCATAATCCAAAGCAGGCAATAAAACAGCCAGATAACAAGATATAATACCACCAGGGCCTCCCTAAAGCAGCCGTCTCCAGCCTTTTTTGCGCCACGGACCAGTTTAATGTAAGACAATATTTTCACGGACTGGCCTTCAAGGGGTGAGGGTTGTCCCTCACCCCTTATGATGAAATAAAATGATACAACTAGCATAAAACTAATTTAAAGTGCATAAAAAATACAACTCTCCAATAGGCTTAATTAGTGGGAGCCCTAAGCTTGTTTCTCTGCAACGAGCTGGTCAAATCTTGGGGTAATGGGGGGCAATGACACCGGATCCATTCTTTTTCAGTTTGTGGGTCTTATGTGATTGGGAAGTTAGTTTTTACTCATTTTTTCTAGCTTGTGGACTTCACTTTTGGGGTAAAGTATCACTTGACTGAGACGTGCATCAGAATCTGAGGATACAGTTTGTGGATTGACCATCACATAGTGGGTGGGGCTACGGGGATCTTCCATTTAAAGTTCCATATACATTCATACTACTCTACTTCCGGCGCTGCGACGAGCGGCAGCCAGCAACAGTTGCTCCCCCTCCCCTCTTACTTTTTAGTTATTTATTCTTATATTATTGTTGTTTTTAGTATAGTTTTTCGTTTAGTAGTTGTGCAACCCTCAGCCAACTATGTTTAGGGAAGTTTTCGCCGTGTTTCTCATTCTGGGGACACTGTTACTGAACCGTGTCTCCGTCGCGGCTCAACATTACGGCGGAGCCATTGTCTACGCGCGGAGTCAGCTGTTGTCGCTACAACAGACCTCGCTGCTACGGGAGAGGCCTGACATCCCCGACCTCCCCAGGGAGCTGAGGAGGACGTACAGGGGACGCAAGGCTGGACATAAACAGCGGGAGAGGAAGCGGAGATATAAACCATATCTCCCTTCCATCACCATTGGAACCGTGAGGTCGCTAGCGAACAAGATGGACGAGCTAGCGGGCCTGGTGAGGACCCAGCGGGTGTACCGGGAGAGCAGCGTGCTTTGTTTCACGGAGACGTGGCTCCACGAGGACACCCCGGACTCCAACGTTACCGCGGACGGCTTTCTGACCGTCCGGGCGGACAGGACGCACCGAGAGAGTGGCAAGAGGAAAGGTGGGGGACTTGCTATTCTCGTTAACAACAAGTGGTGTAACTAGCCGCTAGTCCAGCGGCTGCCTGTGACCATAAGGACTGTGAGGAGATGGTCACAGGAGGCCGATTAGGACTTGCGAGGCTGCTTTGAGTCAACAGACTGGGATTTCCTCTGTTATTTGCATGGAGAGGACCTTGATGATCTCACGGAATGTATAACAGGGTACATCAACTTCTGTGTGGACAGTGTTGATCCCACAGAGACTGTACGCTGTTTCCCCAACAACAAGCCGTGGGTCACCCGAGACATCAAGGTCCTGCTCAATGAGAAGAAGAGAGCCTTCAGAGATGGGGATAGGGAGCAGATGAGGCGGGTTCAGAGGGAGCTGAAGGAGAGGATCCAGCAGGGCAAAGACAACTACAGGAGGAAGCTGGAGCACGTGTCGATGTCCTTTGAGAGGCTGGTCCTGTCGCTTCTTCGGCCCCTGGTCAGATCATGCCTGGACCCTCTTCAGTTTGCCTACCAGCCGAAACTGGGAGTGGAGGACGCCATCATCTTCCTGCTTCATCGTGCCTACGCCCACTGGACAGACCCGGGAGCACTGTGAGAATCATGTTTTTTGACTCCAGTGCGTTCAACACCATCCGGCCTGCCCTGCTGGGGAGTAAGCTGACGGCGATGAAGGTGGACTCTTCCCTGGTTTCCTGGATTACAGACAATTTGACGGGTCGTCCACAGTTTGTCAGACTGCAGGACTGTGTGTCTGACACTGTGGTCAGCAGCACTGGTGCTCCACAGGGAACGGTTCTTTCCCCATTCCTGTTCACCCTTTACACCTCAGACTTCCAGTACAACTCAGAGTCCTGCCATCTGCAGAAGTTCTCGGACGACTCTGCAGTTGTTGGTTGTGTCAGCGAGGGAAACGATGAGTACAGGGGCGTCGTGGACTCCTTCGTTGAGTGATGTGAGCTGAACCACATGCAGCTCAACACAGACAAGACGAAGGAGATGGTGGTGGACTTCCGCAGGAGGAAATCTACCCCCACACCCATTTCCATCAAGGGTGTGTCCGCAGAAGTTGTTCAGGAATATAAATACCTGGGAGTTCACATGGACAACAAACTGGTCTGGGCCAAGAACTCTGAGGCTGTTTACAAGAAGGGCCAGAGCCGTCTCTACTTCCTGCGGAGGCTCCGGTCCTTCAACGTTTGCAATATGATGCTGAAGATGTTCTACCAGTCGGTGGTAGCAAGTGCCATCTTCTCCAGTGTCATGTGCTGGGGAAGCAGGTTGAGGTCAGCAGACGCCAATAAGATCAGCAGGATCGTCAGGAAGGCTGGCGCTGTCCTGGGGGTCCAGCTGGACTCCTTGTTGGTGGTGTCTGAGAGGAGGATGCTGCGCAAGCTGCGTAGTATCCTTGACAACTCTCACCCTCTCCATCAGGTGCTGACCTCATACAGAAGCACCTTCAGCAACAGACTCATTCCACCCAGGTGCACCACAGAACCCCACAGGAAGTCCTTTCTTCCTGTGGCCATCAGTCTCTATAATTCATCTACCTCGGGTCGTGAGAGGGACAGTGGAGACTCAGTGACCTGAGGCCAACGCACTGTTATTATTATTTTTTGGTCAACGCACTGTAAATTCCTTTCACTGTAATTTTGTACTGTAAATTCAATTTCACTTTTCACTTTTCACACTGAGTTATTTATTAGTATTTATTACTGCCAATTTGCACTATACGTATTGCTGTGTATTGTATATACCTACGTATTACTGTAATAATACTGTAAATTGTGCAATTCATCTATCAATACATTTAGATTTCATTTAGAGTTAATTTAGTTATATCTTGTTTATACTAGTTTTGTTGTTATTTCGTTTTAAGCTTTAGGTATTAGTATATTTGTGTGTGCATTTATTCCCCCTGTGTCAACTGTTGCACCTTAATTTCCCTCGGGATAAATAAAGTAATCTGAATCTGAATATATTGTGTAGTATTATGTATTTCATTACTATTAACAGCAATAAAAGTAACTATTCTGAAATGCATTGCAGAAATATAATTAAGACCTGAAAAAGCATCATCAATTGATTGACTCATTCATAATTGTTTATTTTCTAATTAAAGGGCATCAAGCTGCAGTGGCGGCTGGCCCATAGGGGGCGATGGGGCGCCGCCCCCCCCCTAAACCACACGCACAAACAAAATATAATTAAAAAAAAAAAAAATATATATATATATATATATATATATATATATATATATATATATATATATATATATATATATATATATATATATATATATATATATATATATATATATATATATATATATATATATATATATATAAATTGTCAATATGTGTGTTTAAAATATGGAATGGACCCAGAAATATGTGTAAAATATGATTTTAAAATAATTTGCGCAACATAATATGCTTTTCCTAGTACACATATGCCTAGTACACTAAAGCCTTAAGGGCGCATTTGTATGACGATGCTGCTGGGGCGCTTTTCAAATCGCCCCACGGAGGCGGGTCTCTGTAGCAGTTTAGCCAATTGCTGATTCAAGATATAAACAAGTGACATAAAATGTAGCCAATCAGCGTCCTCAAAACGTCTTCCCGTGGGGCGCTTTTCAAATCGCCCCACGGAAGACTTTGGAGCATCGTCATTTGTGTGCGTCAGTGAAAAAAAGGAAAAGCATATTATGCTCTCTCTGCGGGCGCCATTTTAACTACAACGTTCAACAATGGCGAGCGTGAGCACTACCCCAAGACTCAACCCGGTCCCTAACTCGGTGAGCACTACCCCAAGACTCAACCCGGTCCCATCTGTCATTCAAGAGCCGTTTGAGAGAAGAAGTTTGGCGGACAAACTTAAGGTGAAAGATCTGGGCCCAGATCAACCTGATATTGTGTTTTCATGTTTTCATTTTCTGACTGACATTTGAGTTAAGTTTATCAGTTAGAGAGATACAATTTTCTATGTTTTACTGCATTTTACTGCAGCAACCTTGCACACTTACTCCTCAGAATGGACTTTTAAACAGTCCATTCTGAGGAGTAAGTGTGCAGGGTTGCTGTAATTGAGTGACTTGTTAAACAGTCTGTTTAACAAGTTAAACAGTTAAACAGTCTGTTTAACAAGTCACTCAATTAATCTATGGGACCGTGTCATTTCAGTTTTTGAGCAGCCCCGAGCAAAAGCAATGGTGTGTTGGAGGGTGTTGTTTTTACATGTCCCAAGGAAGGTCTTTATATGTTGACATCTGTTACGTTCCAGCATGTGGCTGTTGTATGTTTGTACTTTTGTGTCTCTCTCTCTCTCACTCTCTCACTCACTCACTCACTCACTCCACCTGCTACTCTGATCCAGGTTCCTGTCATTCATCAGGACACTAATTGGAAACCAGCCAGTCATCCCAGCCATCACTCAAATCACCAGTTGACCAATCGGAAGCCCTCCTCTTGTTTTAAAACCCATGTGGCACTTCCTGTTTGCTCCCCTTCCTTTTGTCTCTAATGCTGTTGGTTAAATGTTTGACTCTGATTTAATTAGCCAACTTGGTACAAGTGTATGTGTGTGTGTGTTGGGAATTGGAGCAGGTAAGGGGCCCAACACATTTGGTGCTACACGTAGTGATAGTATTGTCTGGACACACTAGGTCAGGAGTGATGCCACTCATTGGATGTTTTGGACCTATGTTTGGTTAGGTAGTGTAGGTAGTGAGGCGTAGGTTTTATTTGACCTTTGTGTTTGTGTATAGGTAGACAAGATATTCCTTACTGAGTTAGTTGTGTTTTGTTTTACTTAGTTTATTCCTTTTGCATCATTCAAGCTCCTTTTCCCTCCCCCCCCCCCCTTCCCCCTTGGTTGTGTGTCTCAAATCCACCATTGTCATTGTCTATTAGTCTGTTTTTGTTTGTATATATAAAAGGCACAATATATTACTTTCTTTCACCTAAACTTGTTGTGGGTATTGCTTTATTTTTCATTTGGTTCATTTATCACAAATTACAACACAATCATCCTTTGTTATTCACCCCTTCCCCTTGACATACTGGGGTTGTAACAACATCCATTGACACACTTATTTGAATTTAAAAACCAACACTGAGCAGTTAATGTGTGTGTGAGTTGGAATACAGATATTCTTGATATTGTAATAAAAGTCCTGATTGAAATGTCTTTTCAGCAATTTTTTACATGTGTTAATATTTAGGTTAAGCTAATTCTCATTTAGATTTATAGTATAGCTTTGGTTTGCTTGGTATTGGTTTGCTTGTCCTGGTAAGCTAACTTGGTAATAGAAGTTGAACAAACAAAGTTGTACATGTTGAGCCAACTTGATAGACATTTGTAAAAACTTGATAAAATAAGTTTAACCAACATCTTTTTAAGTTATCTTAACTAATATTTTCTAGTCCAAATAACTTGACACATGAAGTTGTGTCAACAGACTACAAGTTGTATCAACTAATTTATTTAGTTGATCAACTTGACACTAAATGTTGAATCAACTTGACTAAACTTAACAAGTCAAAGCAACAAGATGACTTGACTTAGTCAAGTTGAGTCAACAAATCATTTTTAACAGTGTAGCTGTTCAACTTGATGAAGGCTACAGGATAGGGATCTGTCAACACAATGAGGAGGTGGACAAAAACACATCCCGTCCAAAAGAATAGACTGTGTGAAGTTCTGTGGTGCCTTTGAGCTGGCCTTGCGTGGCCATGATGAAAGTGATGGACAGAAGGGCGACATTTCAATACAAAAAGTAATTGTATATAATGTAATTAACAATATGTAATTGTAAATAAAAAAATGGTATAGCCCCCCCTGGTGAAAAATGCACCAGCCACCACTGTCAAGCTGGCTAAGCTCAACCACAAGCGTAGGGTTGAAGACCACTTCAACAATTCCGATCCTCGACGCATGTGGCAGGGCATCCAGGCCATTACGGACTACAAACCCTCCATATATATATATATATATATATATATATATATTGCACTCTGGTTAGATGCCAAATTCCTTTCGATGTACTGTACTTGTGCTGTACACTGACAATACATTTGAATCTAATCTAATCTAAATCAACCAATAACATTTTCTAGCCTTTACAATAAGAGCCCAAATGATCTTATGTGACGCTACTTAACCATTTAAATTGCTACAGTCAGTGAGCGAGCAGATTACACACACACACACACACACACACACACACACACACACACACACACACACACACACACACACACACACACACACACACAGAAACAGTAATTTCACATGGAGTGCTCTAAAAATAGAACGGTAGATAGTGAAAACTACATGTTCATTCTTTCCACAGGCAGTTCAAAACCAATATGTCTTATTTGTTCCGTGGCGACTATTAAAAGCGGCCATGTGAAGCGGCACTAGAGATAAAGCACACATCTTTTGAGCAATCATACCCACCTAAAATAAACTATCTAGGAGCCCAATATGATCGATCTGGATTTACCGGTAGCTTTCGGCAGTGCTGTTGGCATTTCTGCTTCATGTTTTTTTTTGATAATCAATAAAAAAAAATTTATTCTTTCTTTATGTGCGGCCCGGTGCCAAATGACCCGCGGACCGGTACCGGTCCACGGCCGGTGGTTGGGGACCACTGCCCTGAAGCACTTTTTTTTGCAACGCTGATGATTCAGCTACCGTTGTCTGAAGTGCGTTGCTATATTTGCCATCAGGAAGTCGGCATGAGTTGGTCGACAAAACCGGGCATCACAAGTAATAATTACTTGTCATTGTTGCTGCAAATAACTATTTTAATTGTTCCGGCTGAAGGGAAATGTTTATGACAAACCAAGCTAATCCTTACTTTAATATATTTCTGTTTTTGATGCTTTAAATGCTCTATTTGGTGTGAACATGTGTTAGTTCATGTGTTTGTATATTTACATTTACATTTAGGGCATTTGGCAGACGCTTTTATCCAAAGCGACTTACAAGGTGTACATTAGTTGAAGCAGACAATAGCATAACACTGAGGTACGCAAACATAAAAATAGAGCAGTTCACAAGTATTCATATTAACAAGATGAATAACACAATTTCGTACTGCTAGGTCACCTGCTTAAGTAGCTGTGATAAGAGCGTGTTATCAACATTAAGGATATACACTTGCTAACATATACAACATGCTAAGAGCTATTAATGTCAGGACTTAAGCAAGTTTAGGGGTTTCACAAAGGAGAAGGAGGGTTCAAGGAGAGTCCAGGTGGACTCTGAACAGGTGGGTCTTGAGTCTCTTGCGGAAGCTGGCGAGGGACTCTGCCGTCCTGACATGAGACGGGAGTTCATTCCACCACTGTGGAGCCAGAGCCATGAAGAGCTGGGTCTTGGACGAGCGATGTTTGGTTGACATTAGTGAAGGTCGAACAAGTCGCCTGGCAGAAGTTGAGCGGAGCGCTCTGGCTGGGATGTAGGGTTTGACCAACGCCTGGAGGTAGGCTGGGGCAGTTCCATTGACTGCCCTAAAGGTCAGCACCAGAGTCTTGAATTTGATGCGAGCATTTACCGGAAGCCAGTGGAGATCGCGGAAGAGAGGGGTCACGTGGGAGAATTTCGGTAGGTTGAATACCAGGCGTGCTGCTGCGTTCTGGATGCGTTGGAGGGGCTTGGTTGCAGAGGCGGGGAGTCCCGCCAGAAGAGAGTTGCAGTAGTCGAGGCGGGTGATGACGAGCGCTTGGACCAGGATCTGCGCCGCTTCACGTGTGAGGAAGGGCCGGATCCTGCGGATGTTGTAGAGGGCAATTCTGCAAGATCGGGCCACCGCGGTGACGTTGGCATTGCAGGACAGCTGGTCATATACCACCACACCAAGGTCTCTTGTTGTGGTTGAGGGGGAGACTTGGGTGTTCTCGATGGTGACCAGTAGGTCCATCTGAGGGCAGTCTTTCCCCGGTATGAAGAGGAGCTCAGTCTTGTCAAGGTTGAGCTTCAGGTGGTTGGCGGTTGTCCATCTGCTGATGTCGGCCAGGCATTTAGAGATGCGTGTTGCTATTTGGGTTTCTGAGGGGGGAAAGGAGAGAAACAGTTGAGTGTCATCTGCATAGCAGTGATAGGAGAAGCCATGAGATGTGATTACAGAGCCTAGCGATTTAGTGTAAAGAGAAAACAGAAGGGGTCCCAATACTGAGCCTTGAGGGACTCCGGTGTCCAGGGTGCAGGGTCTGGACAGGGAACCGTTCCATGTGACCTGATAAGTGCGATCTGCAAGGTAGGAGGTGAACCAGGATAACGCAGTTCCAGCGATTCCAAGCTCGGCGAGAGTGGAGAGGAGGATCTGGTGGTTCACTGTGTCGAACGCCGCAGACAGGTCGAGAAGGATCAGTACCGATGAGAGGGACGAGCTTCTGGCATCACGAAGAGACTCTGTCACTGCGAGCAGTGCCGTCTCCGTGGAGTGCGCAGCCTTGAAGCCTGACTGGTGAGGGTCGAGGAGGTTGTTCTGGGAGAGATAGGAAGAAAGTTGTGAGGAGACAGCCCGTTCAAGGGTTTTGGACAGGAATGATAGGAGAGATACCGGTCTGTAGTTTTGGACATCAGTGGTGTCTAGGTGGTTTCTTGAGGAGCGGCTTGATTCTGGCAGTCTTGAAGGCTGCCGGAAACAGGCCTGCCTCAAGGGAGATGTTGATTTGGGATGTAAGGAAGGGAAGGATATCGCCCGAGATGTCCTGGAGAAGAGAGGAAGGGATTGGGTCGAGGGGGCAGGTGGTAGGGTGGTTAGATGTCACCAGTTTGTTAACTTCATCAGGGGAGAGGGGGTTGAAACAGGTAAGGTTAGTGGGGGTGGGAGAAGAGGGAGGGAGGAAAGCGGTGGGGGTGAAGGAGGAGGTAATGTCGTTCACCTTCTTCGTAAAGAAGGTGACAAAGTCATCAGCTGAGAGGGAGGAGGGAGGGGGAGGGGAGGGGGGTTGAGGAGGGAAGAGAACATGGAGAAAAGTTTCCTTGGGTTAGAGGCAGAAGAGTTGATTTTTGTACGGTAGAAGGCAGATTTAGCAGCCGATACCGTGGAGGTGAAGCCAGCGAGGAGACGGAGGTAGTGAGCGAGGTCATCAGAGGAGTCAGATTTCCTCCATTTTCTCTCGGCCGCCCGTAGCTCTGCTCTACGAGCCCGCAGAGGTTCGGACAGCCAAGGAGGTGGAGGAGAGGCTCGTGCTGGTCTGGAGGTGAGAGGACAGAGAGAGTCGAAGGAGGAGGAGAGAGAGGAAGTCAGAGTGGAGGAGGCTTCCTCTACCGACGAGAGAGAGAATTGTTGGGGGGATGGTAGTGAGGATAGGACAGATGCGGAGAAAGAAGAGGGAGAGAGAGTTTTCAGGTTACTACGGAAGGTAACAATGTGGGGAGTAGTGGGTAGGGAGGTGGGGGATTTGAGAGGGAGAGAGAAAGCAACAAAATGGTGATCAGAGACAGGGAGGGGTGTGACAGAGATCACCGAGGTGGTACAGGATCTTGTGAAGACAAGATCCAGTTGGTTCCCAGCTCTGTGGGTAGGGGGAGAAGGAGTGAGTGTTAGACCGAATATGGCAAAAAAGTTAATGAATTCAGGAGATTGTAACTTATCCGACTGGATGTTGAAGTCACCCAGAACCACGAGTGGGGTGCCGTCCTCAGGAAAGCAGCTGAGGAGGGTCAAAGAAGTCACCAAGAGGGCCCGGTGGTCGGTAGATTACGGCAATGTTGAGCCTAGTTGGGATGGTAACAGAAACAGCATGAAATTTGAGTGCCGATCTGGTCAGGTGACCCAGAGGGAGTACCTAATATGACCAGTTTGGAGAGACTAGGAGTCCCGTTCCTCCACCACGCCCAGAGGGTCGGGGGGTGTGGGTGAAGGAGTAGGTCGCAGAGAGAGCAGCTGCGGTAGCCGTGTTCTCAGGGGTGCTCCAGGTCTCGGTGAGAGCCAGGAAGTGGAGAGACTGGAGTGCGGCGTAGGCCAGAATGGTTTCAGTCTTCTTGACCGACGATTGGCAATTCCAGAGTCCCCCTTTCACCACAAGATCTGTGAAGGTAGAAATAGTAGGATAGAGGAGATTGGAAGGGTTGCGGCGTCGAGAGGGAGAGCCTCGATGCCATCTATTGCGGGAGGATGTCCAGACTACAATGGAATGACGACACATAGCAAGGGTAGGAGGACTAGATTTGACTAACTCCCTAGACAGACTCCAGTAGAACGACTCCTTGGTCTTTGTTCTGGGTCTTGTTCTGGGACTCCAGTAGAACGACTCCTTGGTCTTTGTTCTGGGTCTTGTTCTGGGACTCCAGTAGAACGACTCCTTGGTCTTTGTTCTGGGTCTTGTTCTGGGACTCCAGTAGAACGACTCCTTGGTCTTTGTTCTGGGTCTTGTTCTGGGACTCCAGTAGAACGACTCCTTGGTCTTTGTTCTGGGTCTTGTTCTGGGACTCCAGTAGAACGACTCCTTGGTCTTTGTTCTGGGTCTTAGTTCCTGGGGCCTGACGCTAAATGCTGACGCTAACAAACTACTTCTATGTTAATAGCCTATGCGATAGGGAGGGAGGCTCATGCCGGGTTAGGCTCCTCCCTGTCGTTAACTCTATTGACTATGGCTGTATGGGCCAGACTGGGTGATTATCTTAGCACAACAATAGGCCTGTACACCTCACTTACTATGTACAGGTAACTAGCTTTGAGAAAAAGGTTCTACAATTTTATCAACACAAATACTAAGAACAACAATAAATCTTATGTCTACTTACCCACAGCAGAATACTATGTAGCCTGCTTCAAGAACAAAATGTATAATGTATAATGTATAATGTATAATGTATAATGTATAATGATTAAGCATCGTGGGAGGGGTCTAAATTGGGCTTTTTCAGCCCTGGTGGAGGCTAGGTTGCATCAAATTGCAATGCAAATTTTAAATCTCAACATTTCGAACTGTACTGCATTTTGTTCGGACGCACATAAAAATGACTTTTGCAAACTTTTTTAGGGGTGGAACACAGCATGTGTGTTTTCCTAGTAGTAAGGGAAACATTTGAAAATCTAGGAACTAAATCGTTACCAAGATATTTCTTCACCAATGTATTTGTAAAGGCATGTTATAACATGTATGAAAATGTTGAAATTCAACTCCCGTGGGAAACCTCTTAAAAAAACTGCTCAAAGTTAGGGTAACCGTAACCGATGATTCCAAGAGTTGATTTCAAGCATTTATTTTTCACCAAAACAACTCCTTGGTGGAGAAACGGCAACGCCCACTTTTATATTAATGTCTTAAGACTCCTAGAGTCCTGGTCCAGCTTGTGCTTGCAGATTTAGCTGTTTAGAGCGGTGATGCTCAACTGCCTGCAGCACATTCTGCTCCTGGCTGCTGCCACAACATGTGATGTGAGTTTGATGCCACCCTCTGCACATCCTATTCCCAACTTTGATGGCACGTCAATTTACCACACACATCTGGAGTCCTTCACTGGCAGCCCAATCTTCTACATCCAGTGAGAGAAACGCATGATCGATGTGCAGCTTGTGCATGCCGAACCAGCAGTCTGGGTTGGCGAGGTCAGCAAAGCTGCTGGTTGGTGAAAGGGTTGGAAACTTCAGCTTGCCGAAGCCAGTACCAAAGTGGAGATGTGGGGCTTGCATGTGGAGGTCAGCCGGCTTGTGCTCCAAGAATGCATCTTCAAGTGCCACCGCTCGCCAACTGGCACCTTGGTGCTGAAGAGTGCCAGGGGCAGCATCTCCCCTGTCAGGTACCATAGGTGCAGCTCTAGTGCCTTGATCGCTGATGCTGCAATGTCCTTGTCAACAGACTTGTACGCGTACAAGTGATAGAGTGTGAGATCAATCCATGCGGCATCTATGGCCGTGTCACAGCTCAGCCACCACGTTGCGTAGATGTGCGTAAGGAAGTTGACAAATGCCTGAATCTTCAGAACCTGCTGCCATGTAGTGATGGTCGCTGAATAAGCAACGCAATGTGCTGCTCCATCAAGGCCAGCATGAGAGTGTACAGCAGCTTGGCCATCCACCGCACCTGTGCAGTACTCCCAGTCATGGTTACGGTGGTTGGCAGGGGGTGTGGCCTAGCCACGTGCGCTGGCGGCGCACACACGCTTCTGTCAACAAACAATCACGTTGGTTGGCAGGGGCCGTGGCCAAGCCACGTGCGCTGGTGACACACACACACACACACACACACACACACCTGGACACAATCTCCCCGTCTAATTGTTTATCACCTCACCTGGGGTATATATACATTGTCTTGAGGGGCGCTGGCGTTAGGTCGTTACTCTACAATGCACGTAGTTCTCCTGTCTGATACCCATCGCCTGCCGACTACCTGCCGGTACTTCGCACCCGATACCCCGGTACTCAGACTCCTTCCCCTGTCCCGGACTACTCGCCGGTCAACTACCTGCCGGTACTCCGCGGATCGTCTCCCCAGTGCACCCTTGTGACTTTGTGTGTGTTTCCAGTAAATAAAGCCGTTCATATCACTCCACTTGTCGGCGTCTGCATTCGGGGTCCAACCCACTCCCTTCTCGTGACACTCCCGGCCGTTCGAAGGTAACTGGAGTGTGTGCTGCACCGTCTGCACCCAGATACACAAGAAACAGCTGCACAAACTTGTAGTAGAGCACTCCTGCAGTGTACTCAATGAGTTCAGCATGCAACTTGCCCAGGAACGGTGGTTCGGGCCTCGTCAGGAATGTAGCGGCCGCTGTCCTTATGTGGCACCAGGTCCCAGTTGTCCCGGAGCTATGTAAGCAATGTAACCTCTGGTGAATGTGACGTCTTTACCTTGAGGTCAGTGAAAATGTGGCTGAGAAGCCGATGTGGTGCCGGCTCCAGGACCAGAGCAGGTCGACCCAGTGAGAGCTGGATGGCAATGCAGGCTGCCGTGAGATGGCCAGTGTTTGATGGGGTGGTGTCAAATGCCATGTTGACAACCGGATCGGTGCAGCACCCTGCAGCAGCTTGCATGTCAGCTTGGCAATGATCATTCCGGATTTGCTCGTCAGTTCCCTTCATATATGCTGGCACACCAAGCCGCTCTCTGATCTCCGACCACCACTGCCAGACGCTCCTCCAACTGGTGAAAATTAGTAAGCATCGGTGTCAATTTGCTGTCCCAGTGCAGGGTGCACATGGGAGGTGGTGTCCAATGCTGGTGCTGTTCCTCACTGATGACCTCCAGCGTATGGCGGCGTGCTCGGTCTGCTGTTGCATAGGATGTGGAGACCTTTGTATAATTGCCACCTGACTCCTCAACCTGGCCGCGGGTGAAGGCAGCCTGCTGCATTGGTGTGATCTTTAACTGTGTAGCTTGTAACACAAGACTCAGCTGGCTGAGGATGTATGATTGAATGAAGGCTATAGTGCCAGTCTTCTTATTCTTGCGTGTGTTCTCCGCCAATGGAGCAGCGGGTATTGCACATTCGATTTTCACTCACTGCTTTATACTTGTGTAAACTGTGAAGTGACAATAAACTTGACTTGACTTGACTCGAGCTGTTTCATCATGGTTGCAATCCTCATTACTTTCTCTTTCCAACAGCGCTGTGCTGGATTTATTTGTTTATTTAAACGAATCCCCATTAGCTGAGGCCTTAGCGGCAGCTAGTCTTACTGGGGTCCAACAACATACATACATACATACATACATATACACAAGATAACATACACCTATAGAACATAAGAAAAGCATATATCACAAAGAAAATTAAACATAGAATAGAGTAAAACATACAAAAACACATCAACAAAAAAAGAAATGTAAAACAGGAGATGAAAAAACAAGAGATAAAATCCAGTTATACCAAAATAAAACAATTTATCAGGGTGTGCATGTATTCCAGCTGTGCTGAATACAACATTTTATTGTGTGTGCGAGTATAAATAGTGTTTAAGATTTCTTTTAAAACTAGCCTTTTCTTTGATGTTCCTAACATCGCTGGGAAGACAGTTCCAGGATACTATCGCCCTATAAAATACTGCCCTTTTCATAAAATTTGACTTAGGTAGAGGTAAATTAATTTTGCCCCTCTGGTGGAATGTGTGTGAGTACTTGCACTGTACAAAATGCAATTATAAAGGAACTTAGGAGTTTGAGTTTGAGTAACTATGAAAATATGTAATTAAGTTAGCAGATAATCTTACCTTAACACTGAGCCATGAGAGACGTGCATGCATGTCAACTACACTACACCTAGGTGAGCAGCCTAGGACCAGTCTAGCTGCCTTGTTTTGAGCTACTTGTAGTTTTCTGAGTAGACCATTGGATGCAGATGACCATACTACAGAGCAGTAGTCTAAATAACATAAAACCATAGAGCACACAACTTGACGAAACAGCACTGATGTGAGATAAGGTGAGCACTTCCGTGTGACTGCAACCGCTCTGCCCATTTTGGCAACCACCTTGTTGATGTGCTCGGACCAAGACAATGCACCATCAAGCCAGAGTCCTAAAAGCTTCACAGTCTTTACCTGTTCAATGGTTTGACCCTCAATCTGTAAATTCAATTTGAGATTGTGTCTATAATTAGAGCCGAATATTATGCACTTTGTTTTTGATAAATTAAGTATAAGTTTATTTGATTTTATCCAGTTATATATAATGCTCAGCTCACTATACAGAACCTGACTAAGCTCTGTACATGCAGCCGACATGCAGCCGCATAATAAATAGTGGAATCGTCGGCATACATTGTAAAATTAGCTCTACAAACGGCATGTAATTTGTAAAAATTGAGAATAAGAGGGGTCCTAGGCAACTCCCTTGTGGGACCCCACAGTCCAGGGCCCTACTGCTCGATAGAGCCCCATTAAAATAAACTCTCTGTGACCTGGCCGACAGGTAACTCCTAACCCATTGGAACATCCTGAGAACATTCTATACCGGCACCATCGAGAGTGTTCTTACAGGGTGTATCACCGCCTGGTACGGGAACTGTACCGTACTCAAGCGCAGAGCGCTTTAAAGGGTGGTGCGGACGGCCCAGTATATCGTTGGAGGTGAGCTCCCCTCCTTTCTGGATATATACAACCAGCGGTGCGTGGCCAAGGCCAAACGCATCATAAAAGACAATGCCCACCCCAGCCACAAACTGTACCGGAGAGAGCCTTTGTTCTGTCCGCCCGGTGGATGTAAAATCCCGTCGGCTCGATAACTGCATCGGTAACCCCCTCCGACATCCATGTCTCCGTAAGGCAGATGATACAGTTGTCCTTAGTTTCCCGGTGGAATTTAATATGAGCCTGTAGCTTGCTTAAGTTATTGTCCAGAGACTGTACATTAGCCAGTAAAATGGTGGGTAGTGGGGGGCGATCGGATCGACATCTCAGCCTGACTAGCACACCGGCTTGCTTCCCTCGCTTCTTCCGGAGACGCTTGCGTGTAATCGTGCCCAAGATGGTCGGAGATAATCCAGCTGTGACTTCGGGCAGGACATCCGAGTCGAAAGAATGAAAAAACTCCGGTAGGCGGCGAGCGACTGTCGATCTGATCTCCAGAAGTGTACAAAAGTCATAAATTAACGTTACTTTCAGTATTTTATTTCCCATAGAGATATTTTTAATAAATGTTCAGGCCTGTTCATTCATCATCATCATCATCATCATCATCATCATCCCATGTACAATGAACATGTGGTATTAGAGACATAAAGAAAATACAAAAGAAAGAAGAAAAACCATGCCCTAATCCCATCCCCTATTCCCTGACTGTGAGGCCACCTCAGTCCCCTGCTGTGCCAGCAGCCTCGCTCTCTAGTGAGGCTGTATCCTTAGGAGGCAGTGTTCAAAGGCTCAAAGCAGCGATGCATCACGACGTTGGCTAACTACCCACTATCAGTTACAACGGTTATAATGCTGCTACCTACCTGTTGATCATTTGGACTGCTTTTTTTTTTGGGCTAACCAGAGTCGGCACACATTTCTTAAATAAGCATTTTACATCTAAATACAATGGATATTTATATATATTTGTCAATATAAAATATGTGTACACAAACCTGCCTAATCAGAGACACCTCAGCAGGCAGCACGTTTAAATAGTCAATTGAGACATGACAGTATGCCTCTTTGGCTCTGAATTAATTGCCTAAGTAGGCAGCACTTTAACTGTTTGAGACACGTCTGCCCCATCTCCCCACATCGTCTCTTCACTCATTCACACACCATATTCTGCCCTCTTCATGAGCAGCAGGGAAGCTGTGTGAGGAAGCTTTTCATATACTTCAGCTTTGCCTTTAACACCATCATACTGGGCAGACTGGCTACTAAACTCTTGGACTTTCCCAACCCACCTGTCACTGGATTAAGGACTTTCTGAGCAACCACCACCCAGACAGTTAACAGTTTGACCTGTTGCCCTCTGGTAGATGCTTCAGGTCCATAAAATCACAGACAAACAAAGACTCAAGAACAGTTTCTACCCCGGTGCCATATGCAAACTAAACACTGTCAAACACTGACAGTGACGTTTCTGTGTAACCACAATAATGTACTGTTGGACTGTTACTGGACTGTTCTGTGTAACTACTATACTATATTGCATCAATACTACCCAATACTGCCAGAAGACTGCATTAATGATCAGCATCAGCCACAACCAGTGCACAATATTCGACCTGTCATACCCCAAAACACACAGCCAACTCTGCCACAAACACAAAGCCCCCCTACGCCCAGCACAGCAAAGGATGACCACATGATTAAAATACTGGAAAATCAAAGCAGCTTGACGAGGATTCTTGTGAAACAACAACTTCTTGCCACGCTGCCGCAGGGAAACATTCCACCCTTTGATGGACACATTCTGGAGTACAAGTCCTTTATTCACTCCTTTGAACATTGTATTGAAAGCAAAACAGACAACAACAGAGACAGGTTGCAGTTCCTTATACAGTTTACAAGAGGCCAAGCTCAACGGCTAGTCAAAAGCTGTGAATACATGTCTCCAGACAGAGGCTATCAGAAAGCAAAAAGTTTACTAAAGGAAAACTTTGGGAACGAATACAAGCTCTCTTGTGCTTACCTGGAAAAAGCTCTATCCTGGCCCCTAGTTAAAACTGAAGATTCAAGGTCGCTGCAGGATTACGCCATGTTTCTAAGGAGTTGCTGCAATGCTATGGAGGAAATGGAGTACTTGGAGGAACTAGACACAGTGTCCAACATGAGAAGCATTGTGCTTAAGCTACCATACAAGCTCAGGGAGAGATGGCGCAGCACAGCTTACGCACTGCGTAGTGGAATTATTAGTTGGCACCAATGCTCCAAAGCTGTTAGAGCCATGGGAGGTTATTAATAGCCAAGGTGAGGGCCCCTACGCAGTAAAAACTCTATTGGGGTGGGTTGTAAATGGGCCACTCAGAAACGGCGGTGAGGACAATACGGAGAGAGTGACTGTGAATAGGATATCAGCCACAAGTTTGGAAGAGCTTCTAATGTCACAGTACAACCAGGACTTCAACAAAGTGTCATCTGAGGAAAAGCCAGAGATGTCAGTTGAGGACAAAATGTTTTACAAAGTAGCCAGTGAGGCTACCCTACAAAAAGGACACTA
This sequence comes from Muraenolepis orangiensis, assembly GCA_027704905.1. Lineage (NCBI taxonomy): Eukaryota > Metazoa > Chordata > Actinopteri > Gadiformes > Muraenolepididae > Muraenolepis > Muraenolepis orangiensis. The sequence goes on along the minus strand of CM051003.1, from coordinate 2,897,123 downwards.
CAGTCTAAAGTTGCCTTTCAGGAAAGCCAATGGCAGCATGCCTAACAACCGCCAAATTGCCGAACAGCGCCTGCAGGGCTTAAAAAGGAAGATGAACAGGGACCAGCACTACAAGCAGGAATACGTTGCATTCCTCAATGACATCTTGGAGAACAACTACGCAGAGGAAGTCCCACAGGAAGAGCTGACACAGTCCCCCGGACACAAATGGTACATACCACACCATGGGGTGTACCACCCCAAAAAGAAAAATCTTAGAGTGGTTTTTGACTGTGCAGCCTCTTACCAAGGCATGTCCCTGAACACAGAGCTACTGCAGGGACCTGATCTGAAAAATTCTCTTGTAGGAGTCATTTTGAGATTTCGCAAAGAGCCAATTGGATTTATGGCCGACATAAAATCAATGTTCCATCAGGTCAGAATGGATAAATCTCATGTGGACTACTTGCTTGCCTGTGGTGGCCACAAGGTGATACCAGTAAGCCCCCAAAAGAATACCGCATGCTGGTGCACATTTTTGGTGCCGTGTCCTCCCCAAGCTGTGCAATTTTTGCGTTACAAAAAACAGCCGAAGACAATGAACACGGGTTCCCACCTCAAGTAGCTGAAACTGTCCGAAGCTACTTTTATGTTGACGACTGTGTAAAGTCAGTCGCAAAAGAAACTGAAGCCATCCAGCTAGTAAAGGACCTCACTGCATTATGCAGACAAGGCCGGTTTCAGCTGACCCAGTGGGTTAGTAACAGCAGAGCAGTTCTAGCCTCCATTCCCACGGAGCAAAGGGCAAAGGATGTTAGGACTTTGGATATCGACAAAGACAGTCTCCCCATTGAAAGAACATTGGGTTTGCAGTGGGGTGTGGACTCTGACCATTTCCAGTTTAACATCCATCTCAACCAGAAGCCACATACACGAAGAGGAATACTTTCAGTTGTACGTTCAATCTTTGATCCACTCGGCTTTCTGGCTCCTCTGATTCTCCCAGCCAAGCAGTTGCTACAAGAGCTCTGCCAGAGAGGTTTCGGGTGGGACGAACCTTTGCCCCAGACTATATCGGATAAATGGATCGAATGGATAGCAAGTCTGGAGAGGATAAAGCACTTCCAAGTGCCTCGCTGTCTGAAGCCAAATAGCTATGGAACACAACAGTTTGCACAGCTGCATCACTTCTCAGACGCCAGTGAGAATGGCTATGGCTCAGTAAGTTACATTAGACAGGTCATCATTCAGGATGTTGTTCATGTTGCCTTTGTCCTAGGAAAATCCAGAGTCCTTCCTTTAAAGCACATCACAGTACCGCGACTGGAGTTGGCAGCTGCAACACTGTTGGTGAAGGTGGACAAAATGCTGAGGAAAGAACTACACATGGACTTAAACCCCTCAGTCTTCTGGACGGATAGCCAAACAGTACTCAAGTACATTGGTACTGGTAATGACTACACTAGGTTTAAGACCTATGTTGCCAACAGAGTGTCACTGATTCGTGACAATAGTGAACGGTCTCAATGGAGATATGTAAGCAGCAATGAAAATCCTGCTGATGACGCCTCGAGAGGAATGAGTGCAGTCAAATTCATGCAGCAAAAAAGGTGGATACATGCCCCAGAGTTCCTATGGAAGCCAAAGGAAAGTTGGCCTGTGGAAAAATCATTGACCTCCGAGCCAGTGTTGCAAAATGACCCAGAGGTCAGGAAAAACGCTGCTGTATTCACAACAGTGGCAAGCATTGAAACTACCACAGACCATCTGATTTCATACTTCTCTGATTGGATGAGGCTACTTAAAGCAGTGGCATGGTATCTCAAGGTGAAGAATGCTCTGATGTTGACCGTCAAAAAGCGTAAAGAGCTTTCCCCAGGTCACAGCCACACCCGCTCAAGCAGCCAAAAGGTGAGCACTGAGCTAAGCGCTTTCAGGACCACACTTGGTGGACAGCTCCTCACAGTGGAAGACCTCTCACAGGCAGAGAGGTCAGTCATCACCTATGTTCAAAAGCAATCCTCCCCAGTGGAAATGGCAGCGCTGGAAACCGCTCCATTCAGAGTGCAGAAGAGCAGTAAGATCTATAGGCTCGATCCTATACTGGATGAAGGCATCATGAGAGTAGGCGGCCGCCTACACAGATCTGCAATGCCTGATGAGACCAAACACCCTTATATTCTGCCCAAAGATGCTCACACTTCCTACTACGACACATCCACGAACGCTCTGGACACAGCGGGAGAAACAACATGCTTTCAGAGCTCCGTAAAAAGTATTGGGTTTTAAAGGGAAACTCAGCAGCAAGGAAAATAGTCTCAAAGTGTGTTGTGTGTCGGCGTGTGAGAGGCAAGACAGGTGAGCAGAAAATGGCCAATTTGCCACAAGAAAGAGTCCTACCTGACTATTTTGGACCGCTTAAAGTGAAGCGAGGAAGGAGTATGGTTAAACGGTATGGAGTCCTGTTTACCTGCATGAGTAGCAGAGCTGTACATCTGGAGGTGGCTTACTCGTTAGACACAGACTCATGTATTCATGCTCTGAGAAGATTTGTTTGCAGGAGAGGTCAGGTTAAGCATATCAAATCGGACAACGGTACAAACCTGGTGGGTGCCCAAACGGAGCTCAAAAAGGCCATGAGTTCACTAAACAAAGGGAAAATCCAAGGTGCTTTGCACCCTGAAGGAATCCAGTGGAGTTTCAATCCACCAGCGGCCTCACATCATGGTGGAGTCTGGGAAAGACTCATAAGATCTGTCCGTCAGGTGCTGACCTCCACTCTCCATCAGCAAACCCTCGACGATGAAGGCCTACAAACCATATTCTGCGAGGTAGAGTCCATCCTCAATAACCGCCCTCTCTCCACCGTGTCCTCTGATCCACAAGACCTGGAACCATTGACTCCCAATCACATCCTCCTGCTAAAAACGCAACCTATCCTACCTCCGGGAACGTTTCAGAGATCTCACCTCTACGCCAGGCGCCGCTGGAAGCAGGTCCAGTACATGGCGGATCTGTTCTGGCATAGATGGACACAAGAATACCTTCTGCTGCTCCAAGAGAGACAGAAATGGAACACAGTGAGGAAAAACTTTAACATTGGAGATGTCGTCCTGGTAGTTGACCCAACTGCTCCACGGGGGTCGTGGCCACTAGGCAGAGTACTGGAGACCAAGCCTGATACAAGAGGTCTGACCCGTACAGTGAAGCTCCAGACGAAAACTTTACCGTTATTGATAGGCCCATAGCTAAGCTGTGCCGCCTCCTGGAGAATGAAGAATAACAGGTCTTCTTTCAACATCAACAAGGGATGTAATGTATATACTTTATTTTTCTAAATTCATTATTTGAATTAGGGGCCGGTGTGTAGGAGCCGCATTTAAGTTTATTTTGATTCATTCTGAACCTTTACTAATACATGTTTCTGTTTCAGTGAGTGGTGGGCTTTGCTCAGGTGAAGGGGGCGGGGCTAAAGCTATAAGCCACAGGTGCGGCGTGTGACGGCAGGGCAGCAGGCAGTAGCAATATCGTCATTGACACGCAGACGCAGCCTTATGTTCACCAGATTATTAGGATCTCCTGTTTAATATTGTTTTCATATTTTGTTCTTTCTGGACAATAAACAAGCAAAAAGAGCAACAAAAACGTCCAGTGGTTTCCTGTTCTGCGAGTCTGACACTGCTTCCCAGCCCCAAGCTCTACAAGTGGTCAAGAAAAGGAACCTTCAAATATAGTTATAGGACAGACTTTTTGGATTTTGGCCACTACAAATACTAAATTCGTAGTTACATAACAGCTGCACCTTTGTATGGATATACATTTCTAATTTGTATGGATATATATTGTCACAATGGGGTAGTATTGTGGGACCCAGAGCGCAGACCAAGACAAAATGAAGCGATAACGGAGTATATTTGTGTGTGCATTTATTCCCCCTGTTTCAACTGTTGCACCTCGGGATAAAGTTATCTGATTCTGAATCTGAGCTTTATTAAAGCAAACGACAACAGAGAGTGATCGGGGACAGGCCAGGGGTCTGGAAACCGGAAAGTCGATCAGCGTGGTCCGGAATGGGCGAGGGGTCTCGATACCAGGAGGTCAATCCGCGGAGTACCGGCAGGTAGACAGGCGCGTGGTCCAGAATGGGCGAGGAGTCTGGATAACGGGAGGTCGGAGTAGTGACAGGTATTAGACCAGTGGTTCTTAACCTTTTTGGAGGTACTGAACCCCGCAAGTTTCATACGCGCATTCACCGAACCCTTCGTAATTGGAACAATAAAATATATTATGCTGAAAATCCCGATCGCGAGAAGTCGAGAAGTCCAACGGGGGGGGGGGGGGGGTGTATGTCGCGATCGTGAAGTCCAACGGGGGGGGGGGGGGGGGGGGGGGGTATGTCGCGATCGTGAAGTCCAACGGGGGAGGGGATATGTAGCGATCGTGAAGTCCAACGAGGGGGGGGGGGGGGCATAATTAAAACATTGTGTGTTGCTTTTTTTCAAATGAAGATCGTGAATCTGTGGGAATCAGAATTCCTTTATTTGTCACTCACGTTATTATTAACAATAATAATAATAAAAATGATAAAAAAAAAGTACCTCCGCCGAACCCCTGAGACTGACTCACCGAACCCAAGTTAAGAACCACTGTATTAGACAGACGAGTAGTGCGGGATGGGAGAGGAGTCTGGATACCGGAGTTGCGACAGGTATTAGACAGGAGAGTAACGCGGGACAGGCGAGGGGTCTAGATACCTGGAGGTCGGAGTAGCGACAGGTATTAGACCGGCGAGTAGTCCGGGACGGGAGAGGACTCTGGATACCGGGAGGTCGGAAAAGCGACAGGTGTTAGACAGGAGAGTAACGCGGGACAGGCAAGGGGTCTAGATACCGGTAGGTCGGAGTAGCGACAGGTATTAGACCGGCGAGTGACGCGAGACAGGCGAGTAATCTGGATACCGGGACATCGGTGAAACGATTCCGTCCAGAATGTACATAGTACGACCTAGCCCCGAAGTAACGGGACGGCAGGGTATATATACCCCCAGATGAGGTGATTACCGTAATCAGTCTCTGCAATTGCCGGCAGGTGTGTGTGCGCCGCCAAAGCCCGCGGCTTGGCCACGCCCCCTTGTCAACCACCGTAACATACATTATTATTTGCACTATTGGGGCCACCACAATATTTCCTTAAATTTCCTTAATTTCCCTCGGGATAAATAAAGTAATCTGAATCTGAATCTGATCTGAATCTGAATCTGAATCTTAATATGTATGTATACAATAAACATTTTTTAACCTGTTTATTTCGCTTTTTTTAATCATTTATATTTTTCAATTATCATTCAGTGCCATGAGGATTGCTAGACATTCTGTCTCTTAATCACAGGGCCAAAAATGTTTTCTCCATCATTAGAAAGTAGGAAGGTCCATTGCCATTTTCTCTGTACCTCGAGACATTTATTAGTAAGTGGCTAATCACACCCACACCTGGTGGTATAATCGGGGCCCTTAAATCGTCCCTCTCAATCTCGGTGCATAATCACCTAACATGGCCGGTTTGTGAAGTTGTTGAGACCAACCTGGAGTGCATTCATTACAGTTTAACCTATCAGTCTTATAGAGAAGGGCGAACCCTTTATATGTACTGTCGAGGACAAAGGGATTTGGATGGACAATAGCTGAGAAAGCTACCGTGCGATTGCGATCAGTGGTTGCTTTGTAAGTCCACCAGCTGGGCTTTCTGAGCCAGAAGCAGGTCGTAGGATAAGAAGATAGATGGGGAAGGAAGTGAAGGATCAATACATATACACATATATAATATGGGGGAAACATTTATTGTGATATTCAATATTTTCGGTATGCAAAACATAATAGGCAAAAAAATTAAAACATAATAGGCAAAACAATTAAAACATAATAGGCTAAACAATTAAAACATAATAGGCCAAAAAATTAAAACATAATAGGCCAAAAAATGTCATGATTCCACTCTCTACGACCCCCACCTGTCTTATCACCATTCCCGCCTGCCCCTGTCCCTTTGACAAGATATATTCCTCTGTTTAATTATGGCCTGAGTTTTCTTGTTTGTATAAAACCTGTAAACGGAACATATGCTGCCTGGTGGTGTGCTTGGGTCCAAACAGTACACTTAACAAAAACAATTTGTTTTTCTCGACTTCAATAGAAATACCACTTGGGCTGTCCTATAATTCCCATGAACCTCTTTGCTCCAGTTGCATCATCATGCAACAAGGACATAAGCGATTCCTGTGTTTTTCCATGTCAAAGACTGAACAACAAACAAACAAAATAAACCTTACCAGTGGATCCCCTCTCTATAGCTCATGTAGTTATACATGCAGACCTCTGGTGCCACTACTTAAACATTAATCAAATGAAGACCTTTTGACATCAACAAGATTCAACACAACACACTTGAAGTACACTTGAATGCTTACTCCCTATTCCCTCCCGTGGCATACATTTCCTACAACAATACTATACTAACCTATACAATACTACATTATAAACAACACTATATACTACCTATAATATGCTATACTATATACTATAAACAACACTGTACTATAACAATACTGTACACAATAAAAATAACAATAAAGTGACTGATGGATGATATGTACATGTGTTGAATTGTGCATAAAGCAATTACAATTATTTTAAAGTGCCAGTAGTGCAGCAGCATCATGAATACAGTGCAGTACAGTGCCGGTCAGTGTAGAACAGTGCAGTAAGTAAAAGAAAGTCCAGCAAAAGTATGATAGTGTAATGCAATATGGGGGACAATGTTATGATAGTGGCAGCACTCCTAGCAGTTCAGTAGGCGCACTGCCTGTGGATAAAAACTGTCCTTAAACCTGGTAGTACTTGTACAGATGCTGCGACCGGACGGCAGGGGGGAGAAGAGATGGACAGCTCTTGGCTACATACTTCCTGCCTTGATTACATTTCAGGGACATGTATCTCCAAGAAGAACTGGAAGCTTTTAGTGGCAAGCAAAGCCAAAAGATTCTTGAAATATTAGCCATTTTCTGTTATTCTTCCAATAGGACTCTGTTAACAGCTGAAATTCAAACCCTTACCCTGGACTCTGAGGGCAGCGAGAGGAGGAGGGAGCCAAGGGTGCAGGGCGTCAGTGCATACATTGGTGTAGGTGGTTGATCCCCTGGCCAGAGTCAGACTGGTGAGACTCAGCGGTACATTTGAATTATCAATGCATCACCACACACACTCAGGGAGAAAGCTCAGACATTTTCCACCTGCTCTGGCTGAAACATCTTGCCAACGCTCCAATAAAGTGGTTTGTAACACATCTGTGTCCTGTGAATCAGAACACATGCTGTGTGGTAAGGTCTACTGCCAAATTGAATAAACCTGCCAAAGTCCATGCCTGCTTACATGGCTCTCAACATTTGTCATGCTGTTTCAAGAAGTCAAATACATACACCATTTATTTTGCTTGCATAAGAACAATGCACTATGATGCATTGTTCTTATGCAAGCAAGTTCTTACGTCTCTTTTCCACTTCTTATTTCTAATTCTGTAAATGGGTTTCTTGTATGAAGGTAATTTTTCCTTTTGAACTATGCCAGACATCTCTTGCATTTCACTGGGCTATGCTAACTATTTATATTACATGTGGCTACTTTCAGTATGTTATTTCACACAGAGATATTTTTAATAAACGTTCAGGCCTGTTCATTATATCATCTGCAGATAGATATATCATCCATTATCCACATATAAGTGTAATTGGTGCATGTTATGTATTCAAAATGTAATATGAGTGAGCATGGCACTTCGTGGTTGGAAAAGTGCATAACATGCTGAGAAAATATATTTTTTAACAGTCACACATTAAAAAACATGCCAGCATGGAAAGGCAGCCTTCTCGAGAGCCACTCATCCAAACAACATGGCACTCGAGACTGCACTTCCTTGGGTCCTCAGCACACCCCAGTGTCACACCGAATGGGATTATTCAACATTCAAGATTCTTTATTTTTGCCATATGTACATTGGAATGCTTACTCCCCATTCACTCCCGCATTCTGAATTTGAACAATACTATGCTATACTTTACTACACTACACTATGCAATACTATGCAATACTAAACTATACAATTCTATACTATAAACAACAATATATGCTATATGCTTTAAACTATACTATATACTATAAACTATTCACTATAAACAACAACTATTTGTGGTGGTAGCTGTGTTAAGAGAATCAGTTTTGATCACATTTGTGCAGTGTAGGGATGCAAGAAATGCCAAAAACATATAATCGAATGCATGTTCTAAAATACAGGTTTTTTTAAATGTCAGATAAAATCTGATACAAGATACAAGATACAAGATATTTATTGGCCATTTGTAACAAGTACATAGGAATGCTTACTCCCCATTCCCTCCCACAGTATACATCTCCAAAACAATACCATAACAATTAAAATAATATATACAATAAAAATTAACAAAAAAGGACAGCAAAGTGACTGATAGATTGTATGAACATGTGTTGAATTGTGCAAAAATATTTAAAAGCATTTAGAGTGCCAGTAGTGCAGCAGCATCATCAATACAGGGAAGTACAGTGCAATGTTAATGACAATCTTATGATAGTGGCATCACTCCTAGCAGTTCATTAGGCGCACTACCTGTGGATAAAAACTATCCTTAAACCTAGATGTCCTTGTACGGATGCTGCGCAACCGGCGACCAGACGGTAGGGGGGAGAAGAGAAGGTGCCCAGGGTGGTTGCAGTCCTTTATGATGGACATGGCTTTCTTTCAACATCTGGTTTTACAGATCTCCTCAATGCATGGAAGTGCACACCCGATGATCTTCTCTGCCGTCCTCAAGACCCTCTGGATGGCTTTCTTGTCCCATGCAGTGGTGTTTCCGTACCACGCAGCCACTTGCCACTCTCTACGGTGCCACGGTAAACGTTCACTCGCCACTTCTGGCCTATTTCGGTTTTCCTGAGGCACCGCAGAGCATAGGCACTGGTGTGCCTTCTTCAGCATGTTCTCCGGGTCGTCGGAAATCTGTACCCCAAGGAAACGGAGTCAGCCTACGACTCCAAGCTGATGGTGGAGTGGGTGCCCCGGTGGCTCCTGAAGTCCACGATGAGCTCCTTAGTCTTGCTGACATTCAGTGCGAGGCTGTTGTCCTTGCACCATCACATTCAGTGTGAGGCTGTTGTCATTGCAGGGGGTTGAGGTGGCAGACAACTAATGGTGACACTGGCTGGAGGGGACTCAGCAACCTTTTGTGGTTTGGTCGGACCACAAGAACTTCACCTATCTCCGTACGGCCAAGCGACTGAATTCTCGTCAGGCACGCTGTTCTTCAGCCGTTTCGACTTCTCTCTCACCTTTCGCCCAGGTTCCCACAGTACCAAGGCTGATGCCCTGTCCCGTTTTTTCCTTGAGAGGGCCAGCCCGGTGTCAGAGGACACCATCCTGCCCCCAGCCCGGGTGATTGGTATGGTCACCTGGGAGATCGAGACCGTGGTGAGGACAGTCCAGCGTGACGAACCTGATCCGGGTGGGGGTCCCCCTGGTCGGCTGTTTGTCCCCGTGTCTGCCCGCTCTCCGAGTGCTGGAGTGGGGCCTTCCAACAGACTGGTGGGACACCCTGGCTCTACCCGGACCCTATCCTAGCCAACGATTTAGGAGAATAATCTACTATAACGCTCGTCATAACTCCTGATAGGGCCAGAGAGAATTAAATAATGCCGACACATCTTTCTGGCAAAATCACACCGTATAACTGTGTTATTTTTTGTGACTTCTGATTCTCTCATCCTAGTATCGTTGGTGCCGACATGAATTACAATGTTGTCAAAACTAGTGTCGGTGTTGGGTGCGTCTAATCTTACTGTGTGTGTTCTTACCGCATGCCAGCACCCTAAGATTAGCTTCAATGTCGGAAGCCCTGGCCCCTGGTGACATATCGTCAGCTGGCATGTGTAATTTAACTTTACGTGTAACAGAGTCGCCTATGACTAGCGTTTTCCCCCCCGAAAGAGCTGTGCGAGAAGGGTTGCCTGCCTTTGCGAGTGCTGCTGCCGACAGGGTGCCCTGGACAGAGCTAATGCTAATTCTAGCGCTAACACTACGCCTGGCAGGTCTCTTCTCTCAGTCTCTGGAGTATCTGTTTTTCTATGGACGAGGATGGATCTTTTCCTCCTCTAGCTGACAGATATTGATTGATTGATTGATTGATTTTATTTGGTGATAATAGAAAAAGCACCATAAGCACTTCCAAAATATAAAAGACAACATATACAGTACATAGAAATACATAGAAGACAACAAAATATAACCGAGGATAAAACACAATAAAGCCCGAGGGCTTATTTCCATTGTGGTCCTCTATAAACAGACATAAAACGTACTAGACAAAAATAAAAAATAAAATGACTTATTAACAGAACATACTACACAACAAAGATCAAACTAATAAGAGCAGCAGCAGCAAAGACAAAAGCAATAGCAGCAGCAGGGCAGTTCACTGACAAACAATCCACGTAGTTTTTACATGATTCTAATTTAAAATGATTAAATTAGAAATAAAGATTACAATCTAAAAACAAAAACAACGCATGGATGTGACTAAAACTTAAACTATCTAGCTATCTATTTTGTAGCCATTTTTGCCATTTTTTGAAGCCACCTTGAATATGTTCAAGGAAGTGCTCTGTTTCAGTTGAGTGGACAACACATTCCACTGGATGGCTGCACTATAAATATACTATTATATATACTATATACAATATATACTACTATATACTATAAAAGTATTTTTGGCCATGAAGGTTTCAAAACGAATAGGGATGAAATCGGTTGAACTACCTCTTGTAAAATGGTGGTGGCTCTCGCCCACAAGTGCAAAGTAGTTCTTTGTGCTTGTTCCAAGTGGGTACGTGGATGCACTTTTAAAACTATTCGCATTAGTTTGTTCTGTGCCGCTTGGAGTTTGATTTTGAACTTTTGAGCTAGACCTGTATACCATGAAGTGGCAGCGTAGTCAAAGTGACTCTGGACCAGTGCACCTGCTAAGGTGCAAAGAATGTAACTATCCAAAAAAGCAGCCATCATGGCCAGGAACTTTATTCTTTGATTAATTTTTGTGAGAGCTTTAACTGCCATAGACTCCCCGGACAGACAATTGTCCAGGATGCAACCCAAGTAGTTCACTTTATCCTTGACCAGAATTGAAACCTCTCCAACCTTTATGTTAAAACCAGGGGATCTAGCAAGCTTTATCTTTGACCCAAAAATCATGGCTTCAGTTTTCCCCATGTGAAATGAGAGTCTGTTGTCTGATAGCTAATCACAGACCTTTAAAAGCTCCTCACTTAGGGTATTCTCCACCACTGATTTATCTTTGCTAGAGACCATTAACACAGAATCATCAGCATAACAAGTTACAGAATGATGATGTGGCTGCTTTAAAATCATTAATATATAAAAGAAAGAGTAAGGGCCCGAGGATGCTTCCCTGTGGCACCCCCCATCCCATGGCGTTGACCTCTGAAAGTAACCCACTCACTTCTACCACTTGGGATCTGCCAACAAGATAGGAGTAGACCCATTTCAGGGCTAGTTCACTAAAACCCATGGCTTTTAGTTTCAAGGACATGATGTTGTGATCTACTGTGTCAAAAGCTTTCTGAAGGTATGTATGTAGGTATATGACAGATAACAAACCAACTATCTGGAAGCAGCGTCACACAGCTGCTTCAGAGTCTGAAAGAGAGAGCAGAGCAATTAGTGCAGAGGAGGTTTAGACTTCCTGGGGCATCACATTTCCTGGGACCACTGCCTTTGAAAGTTGCTGCGGGGCAGAGTTGTCACAGCCACGCATGTTCAAGGGTCTACAGGAATGATTAGGGATGGTGAACTTGTCTCTCTCGCTGCAGACCTCATGCGACCACTGTACGAGGCCCTCAAAGGCAAAGCAGCTAAAGATACTGTCAGCTGGTCGAATAGAATGGTCATAGCATTCTCAGAGACAAAGATGACCCTTGCAAACACGTCAAAGCTAGCCCATCCGCATCACGACCAACGCGTCGGCTTATGCTGTCGGTACCGTCCACGAACAGCTGATTGACGAATACGGCAACCACTTGCATTCTTCAGCCGCCAGCTATGGACCAACGAGCAGAAATATAGTGCTTTTGACTGTGAGCTCCTCAGACTTTACCTTGCAGTGAGACAGGGTCAGCCATTCACGGTGTTTGTCGACCACAAACCCCTGGTCTTTGCAATGGCCAAAGTTACTGAACCATGGTCTGCACACCAACAGAGACACCTTGCTTATATCTCGGAGTTCACTATGGACGTCAGGCATGTTCCCGGAAAGTGCAATGCCGTTGCGGATGTCTCTCCCGGGCTTGGTGGGTCCCCTCCCACCCTCCCGCAGGTTCACACATCTCTTTACCATGGTGGAAATCTGGAAATCTGGACGCCATCTCCTCACCCATTCATTCTTCTCTCTCCCACCTGGATGAGAGCACCACCCACGTGAGAATGCTGTTTATCAACTTCAGCTCAGCATTCAACACCATCATCCCCTCCAAACTCAACTTCAAACTTGCTGACCTCATGAAAAACAAAAATCGTGGCATAAACTGGTTATTGTAGAGCCGATGAATGGGAGTCGGAGGCGGCGTGTTTAGTATGGAACTCCACACTTTACGCACTCTACAACAGGTCCGTGGTGCAACACACACTAAATACAAAGAGTGAATTATGTTCCCATAACGTTCCACCACATTATAGGACTTCCTAACCGACAGATCCCAGTCTGTCAGGTTAGACAATCTCACCTCCTCCACCCTCACCCTGAACACCTGTGTCCTGCATGGCTGTGTCCTCTCCTCTACTCCCTCTTCACCCACGACTGCGCTCCTGTACATGGTACAAAAACCATCATCATGTTTGCAGACCACACAGTTTGGTACGGCAACTGCCGTACCAAACTGTCCAACACATTGTGGGATTACCACTCCCTGCAATAAAAAACTACACACCACAAACAGTGTCTGAGGAAGGCATGTCAAATTGTCGAAGACAATACACTACGCATTTGAGTGGTTTTGTTTTGGAAAAACAATGCAACCAATCAGATATTTTTCTGGGTTGCTGGGAAGAATATCCTTCAACCAAAGTATTCCCAATTGCTTTGGCCCTTAGACTGAATGAGAGCGTACATTTGGATTGACAATTTGATCAACCAATCATATAGTGATTTGTAGCCAATGGGCGTATTCTTTCAGATTGCCCCACAGGTCCATAGTGCCCTAGAAGGTTCACTGGCTCGATCTAGCGTAGTGCTACGTTGTTTTTTTTCTACGTAGGTTTTTATGTCGAAATGGCAACAGGTGAAGATGATGTTGTTGCGGAATTGTTGTTAGTACCCTTTTCAAGACAACCATTCAGTGTAAAGATGGACATTCTAAAAAAGTTTTAACACGTTTTAACGATCCCGTCATTTTAATATTATAAAAACATATGGAGGAACAGAACAGGACAATCACGACTCACTGCATTAGCTTCCATAGCTTTTTTTTTTGGATCTGAAAAGCAGTGGTCAGCTTTATGACCGGGTTATCGATCCATCCAGATGGACAGGAGAATGGATTTGGTCTTTAAGTGAACATCATTGGTGAGTGAGACTCATTTGTCTTTGCTGGTTTTGTCTCAGTGTTGCGTCTCGTTGAGCTGGTTGTTGCATTTTGTTTCCACACACTTGTTGACTGATTAGTTAATGGCTGTGTTGGGTTTGTTAAGCATTGTTGTGCATTTAAATTGAGACTTTTGACTTGATCTTTCTTTGCATAACTTAACGTGAAAATACTTAATGTAACTAAGAGTTACAAAACCGCGATCAATAATCACCTAATTTCTCTGGCATATGTCTTGTCATTAGCACTCACCTGTCAAAATATCTCAACTTAAATCCTACCATTATGAATGTTATGTGAAATTTAGTGTTTTCCTCTCTATTGAGCCAGTAAGGAAAAGTCTTAACACAGCTTTATGAGAGGAAAACACTTGTAACATAACTTCCGTAATAGTAGGATTTAGGTTTTGATATTAAGCCTTTTCATGTATCATTTTAGACTGTCCCTTTCATCAATAGCCTGTGTGTGGTGGTCTGTGTTGGGCTGTTACTTCACTACATGGACAGTGCTTTACCAACTATGGTCAACTTGGAAATTGGCTGCGACAATCTGATCTTCCTAAATGAGATAACGCATAAAGTGACTGCCTCCATGACGTCCGTCTGACTAGAACAACCGGGGGGGGGGGGAAGATCCAGTTGTGATAGACACGGTTCGCCACTGATTTTTACCTATGTATATATATTTATCTATAACTGTTGATAAACTGCATATCCCTGCTCACTACCTGCTTTATATACATTTATATATATTTAACCTGTTGATATAATTGCATACCACTGCTCACTACCTGTTGAATACTTGTATCCTTACCTGTATATATATGTATATATATACCTAGAATTCTGCACATATCTCATACATACTCCATCCGACATATCCTCAGACCCCGGACCTCAGTTCACCTCTGAGCTCTGGGGCGCCTGGGGAGTCTCAGAGTGATGCACCACCGCACCACGGTGTACCACCTGTTTGCAGGCAAACAGATTGTGCAAACTGTTCCATCGGTCCATGAAGGCTTCCCTAAGAGCCAGATTGAAAAACAATGGCTGGTGTGATCATCTTCCTTGGGTGATGCCGGGACAACCCCGAAGGAAGACCTTCAGTCCTCATCCACAAAGCTGTTGTACGGGCAGCCGCTTCTGGTGCCTGCCGCGTTCATCCCTGAGGCCAACATTCCCCAGTCAGCAACAGCGCAACAAGTCACTGACCATGACTCTGCACTCATGGGCAGTGACTGCAGAGTCTGCCCATCTTCCACCGCAGGCTTAAAACTCACCTCTTCATGAAACACTCCCAGGATCCTTCCTCCTAGCGCATCCTCTTATCACTTTTGACTATTGTACTAGCGTCTTTCTAAGTAGATTTGCTAAGTACATTGTAAAGTAGATTGTTCTATTGTACTCTAACTTATTGTACTTTTACCTGAACTGGCTCAGTTCTTGGAGACTTGTTAGAAATTAAATGCACTTTTTACTTCTGGTGACGAGTTGTTCTCTTACCTAACTTGTTGTTAAAACACACTGTTGTAAGTCGCTTTGAATAAAAGCGTCTGTAATGTTATGTAATGTAGACCCATGGTACTCATATCGTCCCCTGGGCAGTTTTAAAAAAAATATTATTATATTAAAAAACCTTATTTATTTACAAAACTAAACAACCACTTCAACCACTTATAATACGACATGTCAACACTTATCATTGAAAGAGAATGATTATATTCTTTATCATTCTGAGAATGTGTTTTCTTTACTCTAGGGCCTAGAGTAAAGAAAACACATTCTCAGAATGAGGTTGGGTATATGTTTTCAATCTTTTCAGTTTTTGTCTATGAGCCTAGAGTCTAGGCTCATAGACAAAAACTGAAAAGATTGAAAACATATACCCAACCTCATAGGATCAGTATATTTAGGCCAGGGGTTCTCAAACCTTTAGGGCCCCCTTACAGAGAAGACAATTTTCCAAGGACCCCGTCAAAATTGTAACACCAATTAAATATATGCTTACTATCATTTGTACTCTTAGATGCTATAGGAAGTATTTGTATTCTGAAACGTTTCAACCTGAATTCTTCATAACTGTTTGGTAGGAATAAACAGAAACACATTTCAAATTGAATCATGTTAAACCACTTATAATTTAACCCTACCCTGACCCTATCCTTTTATTCAAATTGCATCTTGACATCTGATATTGATCCTAAAAGCTTTTCAGAACAGTACCAGCAGTAACATGACATAGTCCTATGACTATGAACAGTAACAAGATTAACAGTAGATTCAAGATTCAAGATTTTTATACAAGTACAATGAAATGCTTACTCCCTATTTCCTCCTGCTGTATGAATTTTCTAAAACACTATACTATAATATATCAAATGTAAAAATACTGTACACAACAACAAGAAACAACATTAACAAGACATAGTCCTATTACTATGATCTGTAACAAGATTAACAGTAACACAACATAGTCCTATGACTATGAACAACAACTAGATGAACAGTAAAAACAGGAACAAGACATAGTGTCACAGGTGCACAGGTGCTTAGATCCAGAGCCTCAGATTATACAGGGGAGTTCTCAACTAAACAAACGCAAGGGGCGCAGTCAACAGTTCTACAGTTTTAAAGTTTTAACTTTAAAGAAAATTAAAAGAGATAAGCTTTAAAAGACAACTAAAAGAGATGAGCTTTAAAAGACAATTCAATGTGATGAGCTTTAAAAAGGAATAATAGCTACAGTCCAAGTGCTTTCTCTAATATCTAGAGTCTTTGAGTTTGTAGTCCCAGAGTAGGTTATTCCTCGCCGTTACTGCCGTCCTCTTCCACGATGCCACTGGCGAGGGTGGATAGGTCCAGCAGCAGTCTCGGACTAGACGCAGTCTAGGCATTATATCTAGGGATAAAACACGACACAGTCAGGGGAGTAAGCCACGAAAGTAATCAAACAAACAACTGCAAGAAGTAAAAAGAACAATAGCTAAATTTTTCCCTTGTGTGACTAAGCATGACTGCGCGACGACTGTTGACTAAGCAAAAGGATGTTATGTTCTGGCTTCTGTGGAGTAGGCTACTATAGGCTATGCAGGAAGAAATGGCAAATTGGTCGGCTGTTTGGCCTCCCTGGTGCAACAGAGGTGTGTGCAGGAGAGGTACTTAACTGAAAAAGGGTGGGGCATGTCCCCACCCTTCTACTGCTGTCAATGGCTCCCTCTCACCCGCATACAATGGTGTCGCCGTAGGCAAGGTCAACCTTTCTGTCTGGTCTCGTTGCACCCCTTCAAATATCAACCCGGTCGTATTCCACACTGCTCGCACACCGTGCACCACAGTTTGCATCCTGCCCGTCTGTCTCCCTGAAAGACATGCATCCACAAGGCATGGGCAGTGGTGGGTGCTGGTTGATCATGGGTTGGGACTGCCCATGCATATTTAACAGATCTGTCATTACTTAAATATTCTGATAATTATCACAAGGCAGACTAAGTGTCAGAAAGTCAACCGCTACGATGTCCATAGGATATTTAGGTAAGATTGACACTAATGGGGACTTACTTACTGGCCTGGCCTTCCGCAGTACACACCGGGGGCAGGCTTGCGTCCAGGCCTGTACCGTCCTTTCCATGTGTGGTCAACAGAACTTTCTCTGTAGAAGTGACACTGTCCTGTCAGGGCCCTGGTGGCCTGTTTCGGCATTGTTTCCGAGGGACTGGGCCTGGTCCCTGGGCACCACTACCTGTGAGTCTCAAAGATAAAAGGGTCTTGCATGTTACGACAAACAACATTGTCTTTCAATTCTTGCCGTCTCCATTGATTCAACAATGTCCTCACCCGTTTTGAGAGCAGGGCCCATTCAGGGGTGTTTGGCATCCCACTTTCCTCTAGGTACCCCCTCTCTGCCTTTAGTGCAGTGTCCACCCTTTGGAGTTCTTTCCAACGAGTTGGGTCCCATCCCAAGCTGGTTGGTAGGGGCCCTGCATCATTTCCCGGAGCCTCCACTATGGCCACCAGCAAGTCCTCCTCTGGCACCAACTCTGTCAAAGCTGGACCTAGGGTTGCAGAAGGGAGTTTGGAGAGTGCATCAGCATGAGTATAGTCTCTGTCCGGCTGGTGCTTTATGGTGTAGTCATTATTGGCTAGCTGGGGAACACACCTCTGTTCAACAGTCAACTTGGCAGTTTGTAAATGCACTAGTGGGTTGTTGTCTGTGATGACTGTGATTTTCCCACCCCAAAGATAGTCTTTAAACTTCTCCACCATGGCCCATTGCTAGAAGCTTGAGTTTAAAGGAGCTGTTATTAAAATCGTTGCATTCAGAAGGGTGGTTCTGGCACTTTTACTCCACCAACTTGAAAGTCTGCAACCATGTAACCAACATAGGGGATGTTAAGTCTATTAGCAGCCCATAAGGTTAGCACGGAAGTTTACCATAGCCTTTGAGTCTGCCCTCAAAGAGTTCATTGCATACATTTCCGCTAAACAAACTGATTGCAAATAGGGAGACCCTGAGGATCCCTCTTAAACTGGGGGCTATTGACTGTGGCTCTAGGCCTCTGGTTAGCTATCTGTAATCTCTGCCATTTGGTCTTTAACTACGTCCATGATCTGTTTACAAAACTCTTGTTTCCAGTTGATGGTAGCATTTGGTATGGGGGAGACTTGCCTATTCCCCGCACGGCAGGTGGGTGTTGCCCATTGTTCCTCGAGTTCTTCCTCACTTATCTTCTCAGCTCCCCTCAGATCAGCCCCTCTCGCAGCCCCATGACAAACTGGTCGCGTAGAAGGAGGATACCATCTTGCAGGCCTCTAGCATCTTTGCTCTATAACCTGCAAAACAACTCACAGAGGCAGAGGGAAAAGGACCTCAGAGATGGATTAGGCTCCTGTCTATAGTTGAAAAATATGGCCCTAAGAGCAGATGCATGGGTTGTGTCACCATACAGGTTACTAAGTTACTCCTCGCCGTTACTGCTGACCTCTTCCTCAATGCCACTGGCGAGGGGGGATATGTCCACCAACAGTCAGGGGAGTAGGCTATTAGCCACCGCGGGACTCTTCTGGTTTTTCGCTGAGCAAACTGTCTCTTAACTATTCGTTCTCCACTGTAGCCTTGTTGATTAAAAATAGCTTACGATTGTATTGGCGATGTAGGCTAGTCATTAGAACTGGACTGAACTCTTCAGCCGAGCTGGGCAGCCGGCCCAGACGGAGTGTCATCCCGTGTCTTCAAGACCTAGGCTGACCAGCTGGCCCCTGTGTTCACAATCATCTACAGGTGCCAGACTGTTCCACAAATAGGGCGCACGGAAGGAGAACGCTCTTTTCCCTGCTGATTTCTTT
This sequence comes from Muraenolepis orangiensis, assembly GCA_027704905.1. Classification (NCBI taxonomy): domain Eukaryota; kingdom Metazoa; phylum Chordata; class Actinopteri; order Gadiformes; family Muraenolepididae; genus Muraenolepis; species Muraenolepis orangiensis. Next base: position 2,878,072 of record CM051003.1, on the reverse strand, counting down.
ATAACGTTTGGGATTGATAGAAGGCCGGGAACAATATAGGGAAAATAGGGAAAAATAAGGTCCTTCAGGTATGATGGTGCTAATCCATGTAGGATTTACTAAGTAAGTAGTAGCACCTTGAAATCTGACCTTGCATTAACTGGAAGCCAGTGGAGCAAGGACATAATTGGAGTAATATGGTCAAATCTCTGGTCCTAGTCAAGAGTCTAGCAGCAGCGTTCTGCACAAGCTGGAGGGTTGTGTAACCTCGGTAACCGAGTTCTGTAACATAGAGAAGAGTGCATTACAGTGATCTAGTCTAGACGATAAAAACGTGTGGATGAGTGTCTCATCTGCGGTAGACAGCATTTGTCTAATTCTAGCAATGTTTCTAAGATGAAAAAATGTAGTTCTGGTTATACATTTTTATAAACAAGACACCAAGGTTTTCAACACGAGAGCTTTGGGCGACAGTAGAGCACTCAACAGTGTGACGTCTTCAAATAGTGATCGTTATTGCTTTGGGCGGATGATTATCAGCTCCGTTATTTTCTGTTCCAACTGCAGGTTGTTTTGGGACATCAATATTGCAGTCAGGCAGGATTCATCTTTCTGGATCTGGGAGGAGTTGTTTGACCTGATAAGAATATAGCGGGTGTCGTCAGCATAACAGTGAAAATGTATTCCATAACTGTGAATGATATCACCAAGAGGGAGCATGTAGACTGCAAAGAGCAGAGGACCAAGGACTGACCCTTCCGTAAGACCAAAGCTTAGGTTACAGTATTTTGATTTTGAATCATCACAAAGAACAAATTCTGTTCTATTTGTGAGATAAGATCTGAACCAGAGAAGAGCCTTTGATGCCAACATAGTGTTCAAGACGATCAAGGAGGATGCTGTGGTCAATTGTGTCGAAGGTGGCTCTAAGGTTGAGCAGCACCAGCAAGGAGCTTGTATTGCATGGTAAGGAGAAGATCATTTACCACTCTGGTCACAGCAGTTTCAGTGGAGTAGACTGGAAGGGTTCAAATAAGTTGTTCATCATCAGATGATTGATGGTTTGGTCAGCTACGATTATTTCCAGTACTTTCAAAAGGAAAGGAAGGTTAGAGATGGGCCATAAGTGGCTAAGTACTTTTGGGTCTACCGAACCAAACAAACCAACTATCCGGAAGCAGCGTCAGTGGCGTCACAGAGCTGCATCAGAGTCTGAAAGAGAGAGCACAGCGGTTAGTAACATTTGTCCTCCCAATGTGCTTCAAAGAGACAACCGTTGTGACTAACCCAAAAAGACCAAGGTCTCAAGGCCTCAATGATTATCGTCCAGTGACTTCAACAACCATAGCCAAGTGCCTGGAGAAACTCATGTCACACATAAACTTTTATTCTCCTGGAAGGGGGGTCTAGGAGGGACACCTAACTCAGACTCTTGTTCATTGACTACAGGTCGGCGTTCAACACCATCCTTCCCTCCAAACTGTTCCTGAAACTGAGGGACCTAGGTCTGTGCCCCCCCATCTGTAACTGGATTATGGACTTCCTGACAGGCAGGTTTCAAGTGGTGAAGATTGGAAACATCTCATCTACTCTGGTCCTCAACACCAGAGCATCCCAAGGCTGCTGCCTCAGTCCCCGACTGTACTCTCTGTACACACATGACTGTACTGCCACACACCACAGCCACAGTCGTCAGCTGCTTCCGTTTCCTGGGACTACAGATCTCTGACGTCCTGGTGTGGACCCACAACACAGAGGTCATGATGAAGAAAGCACACCAGTGCCTTTATGCCCTGCAGTGCCTCAGGAGTAGCGGCATAGGCAAACTGTGGCTGGTGAACTTGGCTGTGGCACTGTAGAGAGCGTCCTGACGAGTGGCGTCACTGTGTGGTACGGCAACACCACTGCACAGGACAAGAAAAATGTCAACCAACATCACTCAGGTCACATTGTGCACACAAGACAATGTGTGATGGGAGGCGGTCATCTGTTTTCATCTGCTTCATCCACATACAACAATGTTGTTTCCCGTTCCTGCCTGCCCTGGACCTGAAGGTTCCGCCCGTTTCCAGACCCTGCCTAACTTAGATCCGTCTCATCGGTTTCCCGAACCAGTCTGTCCCCGATCTACGCTTTGGAAACAACGCTTTGGTTGGCTACTTACGGGTTCGTCGGTGTGGACATCCTATTCGCCATTCTGTTTCGCCGTGTACCTGCTCACCTGTGATATTTTATATTATATATCACAAACTATTCCTGGAGTATAGTGTGTAGTATAAGTAGAGTCGTATACATAGTATAGTATATAGTGTTTAATTGTCAGCAATTCATTCTGCGAAATTCATTCTTTAAAATGCTGCCTCCTACGGAAACTGCCTCACTACATATCTTCCGTTTGAGACACAGTGGATGTGTGGGGGTACTTTGGTGTGCATTGCACCTACCTACCTCATGTTTTCATTATTTTATGCCACCAGTCTCAGGCTGATGTTGCCACTGTCTTTGGTGCTCAGATTGGCCACCCTCAACTTCCTGTTCAGTGGCATCACAGCCCTCAGAAACCTCCTTGGCTAGGCTGCCTAAATGCCTAGAGCATTCCTCATCCAACTTTTTCAGGATCTCTGAAGCAATCATTAATTGTGTGTTATTGTATTATATTGTCTGATATAATCATTATAACTGGCTGTACTCTTTTAGAGAAGAAAGCATAGTTCCCTGTTATGCTAGAGCAATATTAAATATTTTATACATTTTGCAATTAAGAATGCTTGGTTTCAATGCAGATAAAAACAGATCAACTAAACGTACATGCGCACATGACCAAATATGGATTGTGAAGACAATTGGAAGCTTTGAAATAAAGGTCAACTGTCAGTATTAGCATGATTATCTAATAGACAAGAATCCAAAACAAACCAAGTGATGCTTAAGCAGATAGCTATATGATTAGATTATTTTGTCCTTTTGTCGTATAATATATATATATAATATATAAAAGGACGAAATGGCTGTGCTGTTTTTTTCATATTCTGCTTTGTCTCAAGTAGAACGTCATAGCATACATACTATATACTAACATAGGGTCAAACAACATTCTTCAGAAGATGCTAAACAGCACTGCTTTATTTTTAATGGTACCATTCAATGTTTAAATGCTATATAATTGTTTTATTATATCATATAATTGTAATACCCTATTAAGAAAGGGTAGTTGGGAAGAAACAACATACAGCAAACCTTTTGGCACTAATACAATATAAACAAATACTATATAGTAACTATAATAATATTTAGTGATGTTTGATTACTAAACCTTTACAATTCACACCATTGTTTAATCAAATGAAAACCGTAAAGCAGTCAAAGGAACCCTGTTAGATACACGATACAAGATACAAGATTTAAGATTTTTCACAAATTATTTCACTTATGCATGAAGCATATGCATTTTTTTCTAATATTACATTACACTACATTACAGTCATTTAGCAAAAACTGAGCCAGTGCTCAGGTAAAAGTACAATAAATGTAGGTAAAAGAACAACAATATAACAATATCTAACTAACACAAAAACAATCTAATTAGAAAGAGTATTACATCCGTTTTTTACTATTTTATTAGATTTTCTCATATTTCAATGAATTTAAAACATTTTTAATAGTAGAGGGCAAACAGCTGCCAAAATGTTTTATTTATTTTTTGCAAAGGAACAAATACTTATTTTGTTGGCATATTAAGTTATGCTTGATATCATGTGTCACAAAAAATGGCAACTTGGGAGGTAAACTATGAGTGTGTGAAGCTAGGTGATGCTGCACACCTGTGGGTCCTTGATAGTCAAGGACATCAGACATTTTTACTGCTTGTGACAGCGTCGACTGCTACAAATTTTCTGCTGAAAGCTACACTTTACACAGGCCCAATTACAGCCAACACCAGAAATTAAACAAGTGATTGTGAATCCATGCATGTAGTGAATAAATGTAAGGGGAGGCCTGATCCCTGAGTGAGACACAACACGGGAGACTTACTGTGCATCATCACAGTATGTCTCCCATGCAGGGGCGGACTGGCAATCTGGCAGTTCTGGCAAATGCCAGAAGGGCCGACGCACTTTTGGGCCGCCGTTTGCTGAAAAAAAAGAAATTACGTAAAGAAATTCAACGCAGGTGGATCACACCGGTCCACTATATAGAATGGGCCGTATCACACCGGCCCACTATATAGAATGGACCGTATCACACCGGCCCACTATATAGAATGGACCGTATCACACCGGCCCACTATATAGAATTCCACCCCCTTTCTGAAAGTGGGCCGGTCAAGGGACTAAATGCCAGGGCCGAATTTTTGTCCCAGTCCGCCCCTGCTCCCATGGATTCATCAGGTGGTGGGCTGGCCGGCAGCACCGGCTCTAACAGAGCCTGGGGCTGGGCCACCTCGGCCACCAGTCTAATGCTGACCCTGCCACTGTCTGTGCTATGATGGGCCACCCTCATCTTCCTTTGAAGCGGCTGCACAACCTTCATAAACCTCCTCTTGAAGGTCTCGCTGAGTGTGATGTACAGCAAGGGGCTAATACAGCTGTTGGCGTAGCCCATGCAAATTGCAATGTTATAAGCATAGGTGAAGGCAGCACTTGGATTCTGCACCCACAGGTGAACCAGCTGCAGGATGTAATACGGCGCCCAGCAGGTGAAGAACGCCAGGCAGATGACCAGGGCCATCCAGGTCACCTTCCTGCTCCTCACCCTGAGGCTCCCGGCAGGCACGCAGGTGGCTATTTTCTTCAGGATCTTGAATAACGCCATGCCGATGATGGCCAGTGGCAGCACGAAGGAGAAGACAAACTGGTAGATTGTGAACCAGAACAAGTCATTGCTTGGGTTTGGCAGCAGCAAGGCACAGCCTATCAGGCCCCCGGGCAAGGGCATGAGTCCTGTGTACATCCACACGGGGATGATGGTGAACAGGGACATGGCCCACACCAGCCCGATGACCAGGCGAGCAACGCACGGAGTGCGGATGTAGTTACAGCGAATAGGGTGCATCAAGGCCAGGTAACGGCCCACGGCCATCGTGGTCAGGATGTACGTGCTGACCATCTGAGTGTTGGAATGCAGCGCCATGATGATGGAACACATAGTGGCACCGAACTGCCAGGCGCCTTTGCTCTTTAGTTGGTGGATCAGGAAGGGCATGCTAAGGAGACACAGCAGGTCCGCGATGGACAAGTTGAAGATGAATATGTCGGGAACAATCTGATTGGCAGGGCCTTGGTTCTTCTTTGGGATGGTGTGGATCACAAGGCAGTTCATCAGGATGCCCAGGAAGCAGACCATGCCAAATATGGTCGGGAGGATGGCGTTGCTCCCCAGGGTCACTTTTACACCTCAATACCAGGTGAAAAATGATGTCATATTTAGATATGATGATATGATATGACATGAGTTTCAACATTACAGGTAATGAGATATATACATTGCACATTGAAGATATAAACATGCATCTCCAAAAATTTGAATATAGTGAAAAAGTGTTTTTTTCTTCCATAATTGAACTTAAAATGTTAAAAAATGTTGATTACACATAAAGTGAAATATTTCAAGACTTAATTAAAGCTTAAAGCTCATTAAAATAAAAAAATCCAATATCCCAAAATATTACAACATAAGACCAATCAGAAAAATGATTCATAATTCAGAAACCTTCTAAAAAGGATGTTATGCACTCAATACTTAGTAGGTTCCTTTTGCCCAAATAACTCATCAATGCCTGTGGAGGCTAAAGCCTAATTTTGGAAGATGCACCTGTAGTATTACATTTGACTTAATTTAGAAAAGCTTTTAAAGGCCTATAGTAAGCAATAATCGATCAATACATCCATAAATCAATCGTGTCCGTGCTCCATTTTGTATTTCTGTGCTTTCTTTGAATTACCCCATGGGGAATAAGTAAATATGTTTTTTTGTCGTTCTTCAAACGAACTTTACTTTTAATACCAAACACTCGGTCTGGGTTTGGCGTTATCTTTGGGATAGCCTCTATAGAAGCCCGCTCACATGGGCCTGCATGGGGGACAGTCTACCGCTTAACGGGAAAAGGCTTAACGTAACTTAAAGTTCCAAAACAGCGATCAATTATCACCAAATGTCTCTGGCATGTGTCTTGTCATTAGCAGCTGTGAAAATATCGATATCGGTTTTGTAACTCTAAATTACGTTAAGCCTTTTCTTTATAATGGAATCCATGGAGAGGAAAACACTTGATGTAACATAACTTCCGTTATAATATGATTATTTTTTTTGACAGGTTGAAGAACTAATGACAAGACATATTCGAGAGAAATTTGGTGATTATAAGAATAGCTGTTTTGGAACATTAAGTTTGCCTTTTCACGTTAAGCGTTTTAGACAGTCCCCCATCATGGTCAATCTATGTTAAACTTTGTATGACTTAACTATATATATATATATATATATATATATATATAGGAGGGTTATGATATTGGATAGCTACTATGCGGCCTAGATACGTTGACATAATGTATGAGTGCTGAAGTGTGGTAATGTAAGAGAGACGTCCGTCATGACTTCAGTTACGACCAAACGCAGGCGCGTCTCCGAGCAAGAGATGTGCGCACGTTGGCCTGTTGCTCAACGCTCGTCCTGAGTGAGTGAATTAATTATTGAGAAAAAGACCAACAAAACATCAAAACTGCATCATGGCTTAATGGACAACTTCACTAAGATATAGGCTACATACATACTCTGACTTTAGATTGTAGCATAACGCACGATTACATAGAAAACAATGTTTAATATGAATGACTTTTATATTTCGTTTTTTATTTCTATTTCATTTTAAAAGTAGTGTTGCGTTGAGTTGGTTGTGTGATACAACGATTGATCTATAGACTATTGATCTAAATGCATGCTGGAATTGAGAGACACTGTTGATCATTGTGTGCAACATACCTGCGGGCAGATTAGAATATCCGTCAGAATTATTCGCCAAAGAAGCGTTGAGGAAATCCATTAGTAGACGCAGATATGTCCAAGACAGCCAGGTGAGGAAAGTATCAAGTAGTTGCCGAAAATGTTCAATGTTTAAATCATTCACTCTTCAGAACAAAGTTGTAGCCTATAAGTCTATATGGCTGAAGTTGGTGAGGCACTGTCAATATGAAGAGACGCGTCTATCTCGATGTGGATATCTCCGCACTTGAGGTGACAATGTTGTCCAGTCGAAGGTCTAATCGAAATGGAAGGAACGGCAGTCGAGCGATGCGCTGTGTAGAAAGGATTTATTCTTCTTTATACCGCGTTTGAAGGACTTCCCATCGCACGTGTTACCTCGCCGTACCACTCGATTGCCTTTAGTTACGCGTAGATAAACCAACCCGGCTGAAGGAGAGCAGAGTGCTCTGCTGACATCTTTTGGTCATTCATTTACCGACGCGTTAACAAACCATATTTTGGGCCGCACCAAACCCTGACTTAAAAGCGATCACATTACATCTATGGATCTTACCACAGAATGTCAATATATATCATATTTACGTTTACAGCGTCTATATAGCGGCTATTTATGGACCCTCCTCCACCTAGTGAAAACCAAAACACTGTTTTAAGTTTTTTCCAGGACATACAAATGACACTAAGAAGAACATACATATATGCCTAAATGGAAAAACGATGGATAAGGATGTACCTGAAAAACAATTGATTTTTTTTTGTTTTTTGTTTCATGTGTTATTTAATGTCTTGTCAGCTGCATCACTGTTGATCAGGCCTGGCAGCCTGCCGACATTAAATGAAAACGTATTTAACAATATATATAATATATATTAGTATTTCTCTCTTAGATACTTGAGATAGTAAAGATAGTTAACATTTTTTCTTCAAATACTGTGTGGATGAAGGTACACATTAAATGTTATTCTAATATTGGGATCTTCATCTGGTGTCCCTTTGCATATCCATCACACTCTATGTTATTCTATGCCTGGCTAAGTCAATAACATGTTTCTTTGGACTCTATGTGACAAATTAATGTCAAGTCAAGTCAAGTCAAGTTTATTGTCACTTCACAAGTATAAGCAAATGTTATGACATAATCATTGTTCAGACCAAAGAGTTTTGTTTCGGAAAGTTTTACATTCTGATGTAAAAAGACTATATTGTAGCGAACCCCGTGGAGGAGCTTAAAGGAAGACTCAAGACCGCACAATAGTAACTCCCCGAACTCCCACTCTCACCAACGATGGCGAACACACACACGCACACACACACGCACACGCACACGCACACGCACACGCACACACACACACACACACACACACACACACACACACACACACACACACACACACACACACACACACACACACACACACACACACACACACACACACACACACACACACACACACACACACACAAACACAATAACCAAAACATAACACAAACACTAATTAACCCACATATGTTCTGTAACACCACAGAACAACAGAACAACAGAACAAAAGAGAACAAAACCCGAAACCCACATTACCCACAATCCCCAGTTCCCCCACGCCACTTGCGTGGCTATATGGCGGCCACGCCCACCCCCCCCGGCCGCTACATAGCCCCCTCTTAAGCGGTTTAGTCATCCCCGACAACCCCATCACCAAGTCAAAATCCCGCAAGTGCCCGGGCTGCCGACGGCATCGTTCAGGCCGCCCAGGTCTCTGGAGAAGACCACAGTGGTCGGGGCGTGGTGGGCCACCTTGGCCCCCCTCCTCCGCAACAAGAGGTCAGTACGGTGCAAGTCTGTCCCGATGCAGCACCATCCGACCTCGACCAGGCATGCGCAACCTGTACACGACCTCCGAGATTTGATCCAAAATCTCGACAGGGCCATGCCAGTGGCTACACAGCTTGGGGGACACGCTCTTAGTGCGAGTAGGACAGTACACCCACACCTTGTCTCCAACTGCAAAGGCCTGCCCCCGACAATGGTTGTCATAGGCCCGCTTCTGCCGCACCCCCGAGTTAGACTGGGCCTCGCGGGTGTATTCGTGAACCACCCTTATGCGGTCCATCAGCCGACGGTAGTAGTCCAGCTCCGCCCCAGCAATCTCTGGCTCAGGCGGGGCCCAAACACCAGGTCCACAGGCGTCCGGACTTCCCGCCCGAGCATGAGCGCAGCAGGGCTACAGCGGCTGAACTCCTGTACTGCAGTCCGGTAGGACCACAGGACGAGAGGCAGGTGCCGATCCCAGGTGGTGGTGACTGGTGAGGATGGCTAGCTAGGTCGCAAGGGTGCGGTTAAAACGTTCCACCAACCCATCACTCTGCAACGGTGTCGTCCTCGTCTTGCTCACCCCCAGCCGCTTGCACACCTCACCAAACACACGCAACTCAAAGTTTCGGCCCTGGTCGCTGTGGAGCTCTGCCGGGACCCCAAACCGGGTAAACATCTCCTCCACTTGCTTCTCAGCCATGGTAGCCACGGTCTGACCCCTTCTTGGTAGGTCACAGCAGTGAACATGAAGTTCCACATCCTGCCTGCACCCCGGCCGGGGGCCTGCCACCGTTGGTGCACCACCCCATCCCGGAGCTCGAGGTAGACACCTCTTGCCATGCTGGTCGACGACCCTCCTCCAGCCACGTCCTGGATAGGCTAGAACGGGGGGTGTAATTAGGGCACCACGGAGCTGGATGAACGCTTCATCACATGCACTATCCCAGGCAAAGGGGGCTGACAATGGTGGCAAAATCCCGCACAAAACGGCGGTAATAGGAGGCCAGCCCCAGGAAACTCCGCTGTTCCCCGATGGTGGATGGTGATGGCCACTCTCTGACTGCACCCCCTGCGCACTGACCACATGCCCCCAGAACAAAGTCTGCCTACGGAGCAGGTAGCACTTTTTCGGGTTGAGCCGCAACCCGACCCCGGATGGCAGTGAAAACCTCCCGCAGGTTAGCAATCGCCCCCTCAAAGCTGCTGTTGTGCGCCAACAAATTGTCCAAGTATACCACACACCGGTCTCGCGGAATGGCTGCCAACACCCGCTCCATCAGTGGAATCTCGAATGTGGAATCTCGAATGTGGCAGGCGCGTTACAGAGTCCAAGTGGCATGACTCTGAACTGCCACAACCCCTGCCCGATCGTGAACGCAGTCTTCTGCCGGGCCTCTGGCGACACTTTGACCTGCCAGTAGCCGCTGCGCATGTCCAACAAACTGAACCAACCGGAGCCGGTTATATAGTCCAAGGCGTTGTCAATGCAGGGCAGGGGGTAGGAGTCCTTGGTGGTGACCGCATTGAGTCGACAGTAGTCCACGCAGAACCTCCAGCTGTCGTGGGACACGTCGATCCGGGCCCCCCAATGGGCCAGCAGGTCCTGGCCGATGATGCATGGGTCCTGGATGGGGGCTAGCCAGACCTCCTGCATCATCTCCTGGTCCCTCATGCGGATGTGCACCGCCTTCGTGCCTTCCATGTTGGCCCGTTCTCCCATCATAGTCCTCATCTGGACTGCAGTAGGGGTCCATGCCGCAGAGATCACCCCCTGATCTCCTTGGAGGAGTGGGGGTGGTGGGTGACACACGGCACCCAGCTCATGGTCTGTCACCCGGACAAGTGGGTGGGCAGAGAGTCCACATTGGTAGGTGGCTCCGCTGTGGAAAATTGCCTCCGCTCACTCCGCCTCCTGTAGGGCCATATCCATGGACCGTGGGGCAGCAAGCCGCACATGTTCAAGTCAAGTCAAGTCAAGTTTATTGTCACTTCACAGTTTACAGTTTAGTATAAAGCAGTGATGTGAAATTCTTGTGTGCAATACCCGACGACAGACAGCAGTTATAAAATAAGATAAAATAAAAATAGATAAAAATAGAATAAAAAATAGAAAAAAAAATAGAATAAAGAATATAAAATAAAATAAAAAAATGCAATTTATAAAATGCAAAATCAGCACAGAAAAGAGCAATATATATATATAAATCAATGTAATAAAATATACATTGTTATATGTTATACACCCTTGTTCAGCAGCCTGATGGCCTGACTGTGGAAGCTATCTCTAAGCCTATTTGTACGACACTTGATACTGCGGTATCGCCTGCCTGACGGTAATAGTGAGTAAAGTTCGTGGCTGGGGTGGGCAATGTCTTTTATAATTCTTTTGGCCTTGGCCACGCACCGCTGGTTGTAAATGTCCAGGAGGGAGGGGAGCTCACCTCCAACGATATACTGGGCCGTCCGCACCACCCTTTGAAGCGCTCTGCGCTCGAGTGCCGTGCAGTTCCCGTACCAGGCGGTGATACACCCTGTCAGAACACTCTCGATGGTGCCGTTGTAGAATGTTCTCAGGATGCGGGGGCCCATGCTGAATTTCTTCAGACGCCTGAGAAAATACAGGCGTTGTTGGGCCCTTTTCACCACGTGTGTGGTGTGCGTGGACCATGTGAGGTCCTCGGAGATGTGCACGCCGAGGAACTTGAAGCTGCTGACCCTCTCTACTGCAACGCCGTCGATGGAGATAGGGCTGTGCTCTCCCCTCTGCCTCCTGAAGTCCACGATCAGCTCCTTGGTCTTCTTGACGTTGAGGGCGAGGCTGTTCTCCTGGCACCACTGCTCCAGCGATCCGACCTCCTCCCTGTAGGCTGTCTCGTCGTCGCGGGCGATCAGGCCCATCACTGTCGTGTCGTCAGCAAACTTGACGATGACGTTGGAGCTGTGCATAGCCATGCAGTCGTGGGTGTAGAGGGAGTAGAGGAGAGGGCTCAGCACGCATCCCTGGGGGGCTCCCGTGTTGAGGGTCAGTGGCTCTGATGTGGTGCTGCCCATCCTCACCACCTGGCGGCGGTCCGACAGGAGGTTCAGTATCCAGCTGCACATGGATGGGGGTATGCCTAGACCTCTCAGCTTGGTGTCGAGCTTGGCAGGAACTATTGTGTTGAATGCTGAGCTGTAGTCCACAAACAGCATTCGCACATAACAGTTCTTCCCCTCCAGGTGGGAAAGGGCAGTGTGGAGGGCCATGGCAATTGCGTCGTCCGTGGATCTATTTTGACGATATGCAAATTGCCATGGGTCCAGCGTGGTAGGTAACACGGAGCAAATAAAGTCCTTGACCAACCTCTCGAAGCATTTGCTAACGATCGAGGTGAGGGCCACAGGTCTGTAGTCATTCAGGCATGTTACCTTGGTTTGTTTAGGGACAGGCACGATGGTGGATATCTTGAAGACCGCGGGGACAACAGCCTGGGACAGGGAGAGGTTGAAGATGTCTGCAAAGACTCCTGCCAACTGGTCTGCGCATGCTCTGAGGACGCGGCCCGGGATGTCGTCGGGGCCTGCCGCCTTACGGATGTTCAGCCGCTTAAAGGTGCGGCGCACATCCGCCTCCGAGATGCGCAGCTGGCTGGTCTCCCCAGTCGGTGCTGGCTTCGGCGGGCTGCCGTTTACGTCGAACCGAGCAAAAAATGTATTTAGCTTTCCTGGGAGGGAGGTAGAGGAGTTCTCTACACAACTGGTTCTCCCTCTGAAGTTCGTTATCTTCTGCAGCCCCTGCCACATACCCCTCGCATCGTGTTTCTTGAATTTATCTTCCACTCTGTCCTTATACTCCCGCTTGGCAGTGACGATGGTCTTACGGAGGTCGTAACGGGCTCTCGTATATTCCTCCGTATTCCCGGAACCAAAGGCGGCGTTACGCGCATGTAGGGCAGCACGAACATCGCCGTTAATCCACGGTTTCTGGTTGGGATATATCCGAACCGACTTGGTCGGAACAACGTCATCTATGCACTTCTTGATGAACCCGGTGACCGACGACGCGTACTCGTTGATGTTATTGTCCGAGGCAACGCGGAACATGTGCCAGTCAGCGTGATCAAAACAATCCTGCAGCGTAGAATCTGATTGGTCCGACCAGCATTGGACCTCCCTCACAGCGATCGGTTGCTGCTTCAGTCTCTGCCTATAGGCGGGGAGTAGCTGGATAGAGCGGTGATCTGATTTGCCGAACGGTGGGCGGAGGAGGGCCTTGTAGCCATCACGGAAGGGAGTGTAGCAGTGGTCGAGGATCCGCTCGCCCCGTGTGTTGCTCTTTATGTGTTGGTAGAACTTCGGGAGAACCTTCTTCAGGTTCGCCTTGTTGAAGTCCCCCGCTACGATGAGAGCAGCCTCGGGGTGGGCCGACTCCTGTTCGCTGATAGCCCCGTACAGTTCCTTCAGCGCTGTGTCCGTGTTGGCTTGTGGGGGAATGTAAACAGCGGTCACGGTTACCGCTGTAAACTCCCGGGGTAGCCAGTATGGACGGCACATAAGCATCAGGTACTCCAGGTCCGGGGAACAGAAAGACTTGAGGGGATGTACATGACTCTGGTTGCACCAAGATCTGTTTATCATGAGACATACCCCCCCTCCGCGATCTTTACCGGAGAGAGCCTTTGTTCTGTCCGCCCGGTGTACGGAAAATCCCGTCGGCTCGATAGCTGCGTCGGTAACCCCCTCCGACATCCATGTCTCCGTAAGGCAGATAATACAATTGTCCCTAGTTTCCCGGTGGAATTGAATACGAGCCTGTAGTTCGCTTAACTTATTGTCCAGAGACTGTACATTAGCCAGTAGAATGGTGGGTAGTGGGGGGCGATCGGATCGACATCTCAGCCTGACTAGCACGCCGGCTCGCTTCCCTCGCTTCCTCCGGCGACTCTTGCGCGTAATCGTGCCCAAAATGGACGGAGATAATCCAGCTGTGACTTCGGGCGGGACGTCTGAGTCGAAAGAATGAAAAAACTCCGGTAGGCGGCGAGCGACTGTCGATCTGATCTCCCAAAGTGTGCAAAAGTTATAAGTGAACTTGCTGCTAACATCCTGAACTAAAATATTTGCGATAAAAAGAATAAATAACAAAAAACTGCGTCGTCGTGCGGGAGCTCGCGACACGGCAGCCATCTCGTACGGCGCCATACTCCATACTCCATACTTCATGTTGCCTCAGGCTCGGTGATTACACCCGTAAGAAGGGGTGGAGGGAAAGGTCTTCTTGGTCCGCTGGGCTGAACCGGGGGAAGCCACGTTGGGTGTGGAGGCGCACGTCGGCACCCAGCGCTCCCAGGCGCTGCCCCTCCCGCCGACAACAGTGTGCTGGGCAAGTGAACCATAAGCATTGATTGTTAACATAACTGGCCAGATTCACAGTGTCAAGTAATGAGTATAAAAGTATAAGTATCTATTTAGCATGTATCTTATTTTTTACCAGCAAACCATGGTCTACAAGACCAGACAGTTTTGCTTCTAAAAAGGACGACAAATGTTCTAAAGTTCGGGTGGTTTTCATTGGCTTTGTTAAATGTGCTTGAAGAAAACAATTTAAATAGTTCAATAGATTGTTGAACTTTTCCAATGAGATTTGAGCACCCATAAAAACCCACCTTCAAAGGTTACCATGTAAGTCCTCCAGGAGATATATATATATTTGTTATGTTCTCCATCTCTTTTTCACTGCAGCCGACAGAAATTACATGTTATAGTCAAAGTAGTTGCAAGGAAACGATTGTCCCTCTTCTATCCAATAAAACATCCCTTAAACGCACAACGATCATAGATCGTCAGCCCTAACACACACACACAGACACAATTGTGTGACGTCACAGTCACACGCTAATCAAAACACGGCGGGCGACAGGGAGTGGTTGGAGTTTTGGCTCAGTGAGTATCTCTCAAATGTATTTGTGTCATGTTTGCATGCACGTAACGCACGGAAGCGTTCCAGTGCCTGATGGATTCAGGCGCTTGCTATTCGTCTCCCTGGATAACATCTTCGTCGCCAGTACATCCAGAGGGGAGCACCTTTCCCACCTGCAGATCCTGTTTGAACGCCTTAGTGAGTCAAGTCAATGTCCACATGTTTATAACACCCCCCAAACTCTATCCCCCCTAAGGGCTCGACAAAACTTGAGGAAATCTTGAGAAAGAATACAGAGTCGGGGATCCCTCCTTCCAGGGACAGTTCAGGAGTGCAATGGGTGCCATAAGTGACATATATAGTAATGTACATAGTTATGTACAAAGAAAATAATATACATACATATACAGAATATACAAATAGTAAAATGAGAATATAATTTGTGTGTGGTGCTGGCCAATATCCTTCAGGTAGGGATCACAGCGGCACACTGGAAACAGAAGCAGACTGGGGTATGGTTAGATGGTGAAGGGGTAGGGTGTAGGGTGTATGTATACAGTATATGAAGGGAGTATGGAGTATGGTGCCGTACGAGATGGCTGCCGTGTCACGAGCTCCCGCACGACGACGCAGTTTTTTGTTATTTATTCTTTTTATCGCAACTATTTGAGTTCAGGAAGTTAGCAGCACGTTCACTTATAACTTTTGCACACTTCGGGAGATCAGATCGACAGTCGCTCGCCGCCTACCGGAGTTTTTCCGTTCTTTCGACTCGGACGTCCCGCCCGAAGTCACAGCTGGATTATCTCCGACCATCTTGGGCACGATTACACGCAAGCGTCGCCGGAGGAAGCGAGGGAAGTGAGCCGGCGTGCTAGTCAGGCTGAGACGTCGATCCGATTGCCCCCCACTACCCACCATTCTACTGGCTAATGTACAGTCTCTGGACAATAAGTTAAGCGAGCTACAGGCTCGTATTCAATTCCACCGGGAAACTAAGGACAATTGTATCATCTGCCTTACGGAGACATGGATGTCGGAGGGGGTTACCGACGCAGCTATCGAGCCGACGGGGTTTTCCGTCCACCGGGCGGACAGAACAAAGGCTCTCTCCGGTAAAGATCGCGGAGGGGGGGTATGTCTCATGATAAATAGATCTTGGTGCAACCAAAGTCATGTACATCCCCTCAAGTCTTTCTGTTCCCCGGACCTGGAGTACCTGATGCTTATGTGCCATCCACACTGGCTACCTCGGGAGTTTACAGCGGTAACCGTGACCGCTGTTTACATTCCCCCACAAGCCAACACAGACACAGTGCTGAAGGAACTGTACGGGGCTATCAGCGAACAGGAGTTGGCACACCCCGAGGCTGCTCTCATCGTGGCGGGGGACTTCAACAAGGCGAACCTGAAGAAGGTTCTCCCGAAGTTCTACCAACACATAACGAGCAACACACGGGGCGAGCCGATCCTCGACCACTGCTACACTCCCTTCCGTGATGGCTACAAGGCCCTCCTCCACCCACCCTTCGGCAAATCAGACCACCGCTCTATCCAACTACTCCCCGCCTATAGGCAGAGACTGAAGCAGCAACCGATCGCTGCGAGGGAGGTCCAATGCTGGTCGGACCAATCGGACTCTATGCTGCAGGATTGTTTGGATCACGCTGACTGGCACATGTTCCGCGTTGCCTCGGACAATTACATCAACGAGTACGCGTCGTCGGTCACGGGGTTCATCAAGAAGTGCATAGATGACGTTGTTCCGACCAAGTCGGTTCGGATATATCCCAACCAGAAACCGTGGATTAACGGCGATGTTCAAGCTGCCCTACATGCGTGTAACGCCGCCTTTGGCTCCGGGAATACGGAGGAATATACGAGAGCCCGTTACGACCTCCGTAAGACCATCGTCACTGCCAAGCGGGAGTATAAGGACAGAGTGGAAGATAAATTCAAGAACCACGATGCGAGGGGTATGTGGCAGGGGCTGCAGATGATAACGAACTTCAGAGGGAGAACCAGTTGTGTAGAGAACTCCTCTACCTCCCTCCCAGGAGAGCTAAATACTTTTTTTGCTCGTTTCGAAGTAAACGGCAGCCTGCCGAAGCCAGCACCGACTGAGGAGACCAGCCAGCTGCGCATCTCGGAGGCGGATGTGCGCCGCACCTTCAAGCGGCTGAACATCCGTAAGGCGGCAGGCCCCGACGACATCCCGGGCCGCGTCCTCAGAGCATGCGCAGACCAGTTGGCAGGAGTCTTTGCAGACATTTTCAACCTCTCCCTGTCCCAGGCTGTTGTCCCCGCGGTCTTCAAGATGTCCACCATCGTGCCTGTCCCTAAACAACCCAAGGTAACATGCCTGAATGACTATAGACCTGTAGCCCTCACCTCGATCGTTAGCAAATGCTTCGAGAGGTTGGTCAAGGACATTATTTGCTCCGTGTTACCGGCCACGCTGGACCCATGGCAATTTGCATATCGTCAATATAGATCCACGGACGACGCAATTGCCATGGCCCTCCACACTGCCCTTTCCCACCTGGAGGGAAAGAACTGTTATGTGCGAATGCTGTTTGTGGACTACAGCTTAGTGTTCAACACAATAGTTCCTGCCAAGCTCGACACCAAGCTGAGAGGTCTAGGCGTACCCCCATCCACGTGCAGCTGGACACTGGACCTCCTGTCGGACCACCGCCAGGTGGGCATCCCTGGGAGCCCCCCAGGGATGCGTGCTGAGCCCTCTCCTCTACTCCCTCTACACCCACGACTGCATGGCTATGCACAGCTCCAACGTCATCGTCAAGTTTGCTGACGACACGACAGTGATGGGCCTGATCGCCGGAGACGACGAGACAGCCTACAGGGAGGAGGTCGGATCGCTGGAGCAGTGGTGCCAGAAGAACAGCCTCACCCTCAACGTCAAGAAGACCAAGGAGCTGATCGTGGACTTCAGGAGGCAGAGGGGAGAGCACAGCCCTATCTCCATCGACGGCGTTGCAGTAGAGAGGGTCAGCAGCTTCAGGTTCCTCGGCGTGCACATCTCCGAGGACCTCACATGGTCCACGCACACCACACACGTGGTGAAAAGGGCCCAACAACGCCTGTATTTCTTCAGGCGTCTGAAGAAATTCAGCATGGGCCCCCGCATCCTGAGAACATTCTATAACGGCACCATCGAGAGTGTTCTTACAGGGTGTATCACCGCCTGGTACGGGAACTGCACTGCACTCGAGCGCAGAGCGCTTCAAAGGGTGGTGCGGACGGCCCAGTATATCGTTGGAGGTGAGCTCCCCTCCCTCCTGGATATTTACAATCAGCGGTGCGTGGCCAAGGCCAAACAAATCATAAAAGACGTTGCCCACCCCAGCCACGAACTGTACTCACTGTTACCGTCAGGCAGGCGATACCGCAGTATCAAGTGCCGTACAAATAGGCTTAGAGATAGCTTCCACAGTCAGGCCATCAGGCTGCTGAACAAGGGCGTATAGCATATAACAATGTATATTTTATTACATTGATTTATATATACATATTGCTCTTTTCTGTGCTGATATTTTGCATTTTATAAATTGCATTTGAATTTTTTATTTTATTTTTATTTTTTATCTATTTTTATCTTATTTTATAACTGCTGTCTGTCGTCGGGTATTGCACACAAGATTTTCACATCACTGCTTTATACTTAGTAGTAGTAGTAGAATCGGCAGCAGGGGTAGGCGAGTGCTGGCTAACGGGTCGATTTGGCTGTAATAAGAGCTGAGGGGCACTCTTAGGAGCCAAATGACAATGTAAAAAGGTAGGTTTTAAGTTTAGATTTAAACAATAATGTACTTCAGGTATGATGGTGCTAATCCATGTAGGACTTTATAAGTAAATAGTAGTGTTGAAATCTGACCTCTCATTCACTGAAAGCCAGTGGAGAGAGGACAGAATTGGAGTAATTTAGTAAAATGTTCCGGTCCTAGTCAAGAGTCTAGCAGCAGCGTTCTTCACAAGCTGGAGGCTTTTCGTTGCAGAGTTCGGTAACCCAGAGAACAGTGCATTACAGTTTTCTAGTCTAGACTATATAAATAAACGCATGAATGAGTGTCTCTGCATTCGCGGAAGACAGCATTGGTCTAATTCTAGCAATGTTTCTAAGATGAAAAAATTCAGTTCTGGTTATACATTTTACCCTCAAACAACGTGTGACGTGTGACGTCTTCAAATTGAGGTCGTTGTTGCTTCAGGTCAATGATTATCAGCTCCGTTTTTTCCTGTGTTAAGCTACAGGTTGTTTTGGGACATCCATATTTTAATTGCAGTCAGGCAGGATTCAACTTTCTGGATCTGGGAGGGGTTGTTTGACCTGACCCTTGTTTTGTTTTTTAGCTTAGGTTTTAGTATTCTTGTGTGTGCATTTATTCCCCCTGTGTCAACTGTTGCACCTTAATTTCCCTCGGGATTAATAAAGTTTTCTGAATCTGAATCTGAATCTGATAGGAATATAGATTTGGGTCTCGTCAGCGTAACAGTGAAAACATATTACATAACTGCAAATAATATCACCAAGAGGGAGCATGTAGATTGCAAAGAGCAGAGGACCAAGGACCCTTGGGCAAGACCAAAGCTTAGGTTACAGTGATTCGATTGTGAGTCATCACAAAGAACAAATTGTGTTCTATTTGTGAGGTAAGATCTGAACTACAGAAGAGCCGAGCCTTTGATGCCAACATAGTGTTTTGAGACGATCAAGGAGGATGCTGTGGTCGATTGTGTCCAAGGCGGTGTCACGGTTTGCATTCCAGTCTCCTCGCTCCCACTACGCACTACCGGATAGCCACGCCCCCTAATCGTATTCCACATTCCAGTCTCCTCGTTTCCAGAGCACTCACCCGAATAGCCACGCCCCCTTATATCATTCCACATTCCTGTCTCCTCGCTGCCACTATGCACTACCGCATAGCCACGCCCCACTTGTTAATTCTCACCCGCAGCTGCAGCGCATCACAGTTAACGTCCCTATTTAAGTTTACCCCGCACACTCACACGGGGCGAGATTGTTCCGGACTATGCAGACATTCCAGTGGTTACCCAGTCTGATTTGTGTTCCTGTTCCTGATCCTCTGCCTGTCCCCAATTACGCTCCCGCATGTCCCTGCTGGTTCCTCTGCCCTGTCTGGTTCCTGATCTGCTGTCTGGCCTATCTACGCCTCTGCCTGTCCCTGCCGGTTCGTCTGCCCTGCCTGGTTCCCGATCTACTGCCTGTCCCTGACTACGCCTCTGCCTGTCCCTGCCTGGTTCCCGATCCACCGCCTGTCCCTGCCTGTTTCCCAATCTACTGCCTGTCCCTGACTACGCCTCTGCCTGTCCCTGCCTGGTTCCCGATCCACCGCCTGTCCCTGCCTGTTTCCCAATCTACTGCCTGTCCCTGACTACGCCTCTGCCTGTCCCTGCCTGGTTCATCTACCCTGCCCGATTCCTGGTCACCTGCTTGTCCCCGACCACGTCTCTGCCTGCCCCCATCTGTTTGGTATTTAAAATAAATATCACTGTCTGTCCTTGGTGTCCGTGTGCTGCATTTGGGTCCAAACCTAACCCATGACAGGCGGCACTAATGTTGAGCAGCACCAGCAAGGAGCTTGCATTGCTTTCCATGGTAAGGAGAAGATCATTTACAACTCTTCTCACTGCAGTTTTAGTGGAATAGAAGGTTCTAAACCCAGAATGGAAGGGTTAAAATTTCAAAGTTATTCACCATCAGATGATTGATGGTTTGGTCAGCTACGAAAGGAAAGAAAGGTTAGAGATGGGCTGATATTTGGGAAGTACTTCTGGGTCCAGGCCAGGCTTCTTCAGTATCACAGGAATCTTTAAAGTAGAAGAAACGGTTCCAGTAGACAGGGATAAGTTCATGATGTTGAGCATAGAAGGCCCAAACACTGGAACAAGTTCCTTAAAAACCTTGGTGGGGAGAGGGCCCAGCATATAGGTAGTGGGTTTAGAAGCCTGTGTAAGTTTAGCAAGTTCATCCAAGGAGATTGTGCTGAACATCAGGGGGGACACATAGTGCCTCTCTTGCATGATGTTCAGGATGATGGGTAGTGGAAGCATCAATGTGGGTGCCCACTACCCGGCCCTGTAGGGTAAATTCCTAACTGGCAAGGTTTTGCCTCGACCACTGAACTTCCCTCCACACTGTCGTCTACACTTCTCAAGTGGCTGATCAGGTGGAGGAACAGAAATGTTGAGTAATCCGTCCTCTCGGCACCATACTCAACTCCATGAGTAGACTTGTTATGCAGACAATCATCATAGCTTACCATGCAAGGGTGTAACCAGCTCAACAGACTTAGGATTTCCCCTGCATGACAATCAGAGATTTTGTGCCCTGTCTTTGTAGAGTACAATTTAGAGTACAATGAACACAATGTCCGATTTTACATCAGGTACGTTTCTAGGACCCCTAGGTGGAGACACAGGGTTTGGTAGTCACACCAGGCAGGCGTCGACCTATCCCTCAAGGGTCTTGTTTTACTGTGCTGATAATAACCTTGTCTGTTCACCTGAATGCTTTGATGGGTTAACATTAATTCATCTGCCAACACCCCGGCCTCACCAGGTGTTCCTCTTCATGAGCAAACTTCTATACATCTATATGTCTTTCTATACTGCCTGAAATGCTGACAATACCCCTCCGGAAATAGCTGGTGGGCTACTAATATTGCAGCCTTCACCACGTCATAGGACATAGACTGTGCAATGTACAGAGAAGTGTAGATATCCTGTGCCCTTCCAACTAAAACACACTGTAAGAGCAAACAACAGGTCTCCTTTGGCCATTTCAGTGATTTTGCTTCCCTCTCAAAATAAGTATCTGTCAACTTCCTTCTCTGAGAATGGCGGGGCCATCCTGACATTTTTGTTTATGTCAAAATAGGGGGTAAATATTCTTTTAGCAGCAAACTCCAATTCAAGTTTTCGTAGTTCAAACTGTCTTTCTGGCTGTCTTTTTTCAAATTCCATCCCAAGCCATCCGACTTCAAATTCTGTGTAAATTCTTCTCTCCTGAATCGCCATCTCTCAATCTAACCTCACTAGGGACCTCAAAAGGAGAGGCTGTAGGCTTCTGTGGGTCGGCCTAGCTAAGGCGTTACCACAACACTGTGTATATACACACTCAAACTATAGCCAAGCGTTAGCACCAGCCACTCACATATGCCGACAACAATATATAACGAATGGGTGCAAACCAGAGTCTACACCTTAGGGTTTAGCCTGCACACTCTTTACACACTCTAACTTACACAAAACCCTCTCTAAAGACAATTATGTCCTGCCAATCCTACACAATCCTCTAGCAGCAGTCAGCCTATGGGCTAGGTATGGTATGTAAGAGACAAGATAGGCCAAACAAACACTCATCTACCATGGCTATTCCAATATTATTATAATAATCTATTCCAAAACAGAACTAACCTAGGTGAGCTTAAGCCACTGTGTGTTACAAGCAAACATTCCAGTTGTTAAGGTTCTGTTGTGCCACAAATGGATCGTAGCTGGCACTCCTGACAACTCCTGCGTAGTAGACAGGATTGGAGGCAAAAAAGAGTTTAAAACCCGAAGGCGTCTTTATTGTCTTGTGTATGGTGCACCAAGAAATAAACTGATATGTATGTGAAAAGTAATAATACCATGTGTAAAGCTGTGGGGAAAGGCTGAAGTCCAAAACAAACACAAAAACATCTAGGGCAAAATCGAAATCGAAAAAGGTCATGGTCATGGTCTACTGTGACGGGGTGTAGTAACCCCAGGGTTTAGTAACCCCAGGTGGATGCGAGGTGGAGGCAGAGGAGCGTGGCTGGAGAGGAGAGTGATGCGATGCTGGCATCACAACAGTACCCCCCTCCCTAGGAGCGACACCAGGCAGCCTTCCAGGGGCATCGGGGTGGGCCTGGTAGAAGTTAGTGAGCAGGGAGGGGTCGGCCAGGTAGGAAGGAGGGACCCAACTGCGACTCTCCGGACCGTAGCCCTCCCAGTCCACCAGGTACTGGAATCCTCTGCCCCGTCGGCGAACCACTAGGAGCTCTTCAACCATCCAGACCGGGTAACCATCTGTGAGGACATGGGGAGGTGCAGGGGCTGGGGTAGACAGGGTGCTGGGACCGGTTTAAACAGATATACGTGAAACACGGGATGAACATTCATGGAAGGGGGGAGGCCGAGACGTCCCGCAGAGGGGTTGAGGACACGAACAATGGTGTAGGGAGCAACATAACTGGGGTTGAGTTTAGGGGAAGAGGTGCGGAGGTGTAGGTCCTGAGCCAAAAGCCAAACCTGTTGACCCGGATGGTAGGCAGGGGCTGGAGTCTGTTACCAGTTTGCTCCCCATTGAGCCTGTTGGGTGGCTCTCAGGAGAGCAGCTCCTGCAGACCTCCAAACCCGGTGACAGTGGCGGAGGTGAGTGCTGGTGGAGGGGAGAGCCGCATCCAACTCTTACTGAGGAAACTTGGGGGGTTGGTAACCAAGGTCAAATTTAAAGCAGCATTTGTCATGGAGTTATGTGAGTACTCCACCCAGAGCAGGACCTTGCTCCATGATGCGGGGTTGCTGGTGGTTAGGCATCTGAGTGTGGCCTCCAGGGACTGGTTGGATCTCTCCACTTGCCCGTTGGTCTGGGGATGGTATCCAGAGGAGAGGCTGACCGTGGCCCCAATTCCCTTACAGAAGGCCTGCCTGGGTAAAGGCCTGCCATTGTGTTGGACCACGGTCATTGTGTCGGACCACGGTCTGACACAATGTCCTGAGGAATACCGTGGAGGCAGACAACATGAGTCACTAGGAAATCTGCAGTCTCAGCAGAGGAGGGGAGCTTAGAAAGTGCGACATAGTTAGCTGCCCTGGAAAAACTCACTTCTGGGAATAACAGAATTACCGTGGGACATGGGAAGACCGGTGACAAAGTCGAGGGAGATGTTGGACTAGGGACGTCTCGGGATGTGGAGAGGTCGCAGGAGACCAGCAGTGGGGAGATGGGAGGACTTACTGTGAGCATCCTGACATTTTTGTTTATGTCAAAATAGGGGGTAAATATTCTTTTAGCAGCAAACTCCAATTCAAGTTTTCGTAGTTCAAACTGTCTTTCTGGCTGTCTTTTTTCAAATTCCATCCCAAGCCATCCGACTTCAAATTCTGTGTAAATTCTTCTCTCCTGAATCGCCATCTCTCAATCTAACCTCACTAGGGACCTCAAAAGGAGAGGCTGTAGGCTTCTGTGGGTCGGCCTAGCTAAGGCGTTACCACAACACAGTGTATATAGACACTCAAACTATAGCCAAGCGTTAGCACCAGCCACTCACATACGCCTACAACAATATATAACGAATGGGTGCAAACCACAGTCTACACCTTAGGGTTTAGCCTGCACACTCTTTACACACTCTAACCTACACAAAACCCTCTCTAAAGACAATTATGTCCTGCCAATCCTACACAATCCTCTAGCAGCAGTCAGCCTATGGGCTAGGTATGGTATGTAAGAGACAAGATAGGCCAAACAAACACTCATCTACCATGGCTATTCCAATATTATTATAATAATCTATTCCAAAACAGAACTAACCTAGGTGAGCTTAAGCCACTGTGTGTTACAAGCAAACATTCCAGTTGTTAAGGTTCTGTTGTGCCACAAATGGATCGTAGCTGGCACTCCTGACAACTATTGCGTAGTAGACAGGATTGGAGGCAAAAAAGAGTTTAAAACCCGAAGGTGTCTTTATTGTCTTGTGTATTAAACTGTGTGTATGGTGCACCAAGAAATAAACTGATATGTGTGTGAAACACACAGAAACGCAAGCGGCCACAAACTCATGAGTGTCCGTTTCCATGGAGGGCCACCAAATCCAACGGCGTGGGTAGGGGGTCCGGGTTCAGCCAGGGTGTAATGGTAATGGTAATGGATGCTTTTTATATAGTGCATTTATCCAAAGCGCTATATAAAAAGCATCTATAAAAAGTCATGCCTCACATTCACCCACCAACAGCAGAGTCAGCCATGCAAGGAGACAGCCAGCACGTCAGGAGAAGTTAGGGTTAGGATGTCTTCCTCAAGGATACCTTGACAGTTTTTGCTAGGAGGAGCCGGGGATCGAACCAGCAACCTTCCGGTTTTGAGGTTTTTTTCTGAGCTATACTGAAATAGGAACTTCTCCGCCTTGACGAACAAGCTTGTTTCCAGGAGACGTTGGAGAACCAAGCAAACGTGCTGCTGGTGCTCCAGCATATCGCCAAATACACCACTGTATTTGTATTTGTCACCATCGTCACCATCGTTGACCAAGGCCTGAAAAACAGCCATGGTGTTGGTCAACCCGAATGGCATCACCAGATACTCAAAGTGTCCGAGTTGGGTATTGAACACCGTCTTCCACTCGTCCCCCTCCCTGATGCAGATGAGGTGGAAGGTGTTGCGGAGGTCTAGTTTCATAAAAATGGTGGCATGGGACAAGGGCTCAAACATAGATGTTATTCCCCCCGCACAGGCAGACACATGTGGCTTTCTCATAACGGGTTTATTCCTCTCCGAATCCACCGTGAAAACATAGTACATAGTATTATGTTAGACACACAATAACATTCACAGCATGTGAGATGCCTTTAGTAAAGTAATAAACTTAAAATAACAACATACCTCGTTGGCTGCATGCTCTGAAAACCGAGGAAAGTATTCTTCAGTCCTTACAACTTTATAAGAAAATACTTAATCTAACGGAGCTGTAACAGTATCCGTGCATCTTACTCTCAGTTTCTTGTCTCTCTCTCCTAACTCAAGCGAGAACAGCATAACGAGACCTTACTGAACACCTCAGCCAGGTCATGGTAATTAGACGGAACTCCGGAGAGATCAGGAGGAGAAGGCGCGGGTAAGGGGTCTGAGGCAGGAGGAGCTGACCACAGGCAGTTGGCATGGCAGGAAGTACGAGAGAGACTCCTGTTCCCAGGACAGCATGACAGGAAAAAGTCTGCTCCAAGATGGCCGTTGGTTGGGAGGAAGGGTCATCAGGCTCACCAGGGTTCCCAGACCTAGCGAGCCTGGCCTTTTGGCAACTGGGGTCGGGTAGGACAGGTTTGAATGAGGTGTCCGGCCTGTCCACAATAGAGGCAGATCCCAGGATTGCTGGTCTCGCTCTACCATGGATAGTCGGGAGCGACCCCCCTTCATCAGCTCCTCCATAGTCAGGGTCTGGGGAAGTGAGGGAGGAGGTCTACGGAGAGTCACAGGGAACATAACATAGGGATGGGTATGGTGAATAGGGGGAGAGGAATGACGACCTGACTCACGGTCCTTCTCCGCAAGCCGTTGGCCCATAATCATGGCGGCGGAGATTAGATCATTAGGGCTATTAGGTCTATCCCTCAAGATACCATCCTTTATAGCCTCACTCAGTCCCCGTCTATAAGTGCTCTGGAGCACTCTATCGTCCCACCCACTCTCTGCAGCTAACATGCGAATGTCCACGGTGTAATCGGGCACGGACCGAGAGCCCTGAGAGATAGAGTGGAGTCGGGTAGGAGCAACCGAGGAGAAGGCGAGGAGAGGGCGAGGAGAGGGCGAGCAGCCGAGAGCGTCTGGACCTCTTGATCGTGTTGATCCAAACGATCGTCTTCCTGACTGAACGCATTCTCCAGACGAGCTTTCCTGGAAGACTGCTCCTTGCTGCTGCGTAGTCATAATCAACGGCCCTAGGTCGTTTGAAAAATCTGACCCATTTGCTGTACTACCGGGTTCCATGTTGGCCAGAACTTTCTGTTGTGCCACACACGGATCGTAGCTGACGGAACCCCTAGGTAGTACAGACAGAGTCAGAGGCAAAAAGAAGTATAAAACCCGTAGGCGTCTTTATTGTATCGGGTACAAAACTGTGTGTATGGTGCACCAAGGAATAAACTGATATGAGGTGTGAACTATCAACTATGTGTGTGAAAATTACGGAATTTATAATACCATGTGAAAAGCAACTTACGTGTGTGCGAAATGGAAATCCAACAAGATTCCCCCGAGATTGACAAAAGGGTATTCACAGAAGATTGCAAAAAGGGACACAGAGGAATCGGCTAGAGAGTCTCGGGTTGTAGAAAATGGGAACGTTCTGGCAACGAGTGAACAGGAGAGCAGAGAATAAGTAGGGAGGTAATTGATGGGGCGCTGTTTATGATAGGGAACAAGTGGGGCTGAAGCATGGTCTACTCTGATGGCGTGTCCTCCTTGGTGTAGATACAAGATACAAGATATTTATTTGCCATTTGTAACAAGTACATTGGAATGCTTGCTCCCCATTCCCTCCTGCAGTAAACATCTCAAAAACAATACCATCAAAATGATATATACAATAAAAATAAAAAATGAACAAAAAAAGGGGAGCAAAGTGACTGACAGAGGGTATGAACATCTGTTGAATGTGCAAAAACATTTAAAAACATTTCAAGTGCAGTAGTGCAGCAGAATCATGAATACAGTGCAGTACAGTGCAGTAGCTTTAATGAGTCCAGAAAGTCCAGCAAAGTATGTTAGTGTAATGTTAATGACAATGTTATGATAGTGGCAGCACTGCTAGCAGTTTAGTAGGCACACTGCCTGTGGATAAAAATTATCCTTGTACTTGTACGGATGCTGCTCAACGGGCGACCAGACGGTAGGGGGGAGAAGAGATGGTGCCCAGGGTAGAGGTTGTAGGTGCCCTACAACCTCTAATCTACCAAACTAACCCCTATTTAGTCTAACTATCTAAACTATCCAGGAACCTAAACTGTCTGCTAAATTAAAAACAGGGTGACACACGTTCACTTCTTACCTAGTGTATATATACATCAAGTTACCTACGTGCAGTATGTAAACCCATGGGTATCTTACCTTGCCCTTCTCCCAGGGAAGCAAAAGAAAGGGTAAACAAACAGCAATAGGCAACCAAACCAAAAACAGGACAACACAAACTCAGCAATAGTTACCAGACCACCACCTTGCTTCCTTCACACAGACAAAAATAATGCAGTTTTTATAGGACTGGGAGACATGCCGGGAATGATACAGGTGACGATGATGATGGGTGATTGCTGGGGGTTGATTGGACAGGACTCATGGAGGGGGGGGAAAGAAGACCATGCCACACAACAAGCACCACCTGAATGAGACAAAGGAACCAAAACAGGGACAGACTGCACACAGACATGGGGGCCGTAACATGCACTTCCATGCATTGAGGAGATCTGCAGGACCAGATGTCGGTAGAAGGCCATGTCCATCATAAAGGACTGCAACCACCCTGGGCACTATCTTCCCCCCCCCCCCCCCCTACTGTCTGGTCGCCGGTTGCGTAGCATCCGAAAAAGGACTACCAGGTTTATGGATTGTTTTTATCCAAAGGCAGTGCCTACTGAACTGCTAGGAGTGCTGCCACTTTCACTTTTATAACATTGTCATTAACATTTCACTTACATACTTTGCTGGACTTTCTGGACTCATCACAGTTACTGCACTGTATTCATGATGCTGCTGCATTACTGGCACTTTAAATGCTTTTGGCCAATCAAATATCTTGTATCTTTTATCTTGTATCTTGTATCTTGTATGGTACAAACACCATCATCAAGTTTGCAGAGGACAAAACGGTGGTGGGCCTCATCGATGAGGCAGCCTACAGGGAGGAGGTCCAGCACCTGGTGGCGTGGTGCACCGGCAACAACCTGGCCCTCAACACCAAGAAGACCAAGGAGCTCATCGTGGACTTCAAAAATACCAGAGCTGGCTCGCACACCCCCCATCCTCATCAATGGGGCGAGCGTGTGTCCAGCTTCAAATTCCTGGGGTCCACATCTCCGAGGACCTCTCTTGGAGCCTCAACACTCCCTCACTGGTCAAGAAGGCTCAACAGGAGGGGGCGCACATGACTCTTGAGAGGATGGCTGCATAGCTTAGGGGCTCTCACAACTTCGCCCATTGAACTGCCCCAAATCTACATAAACCTGACCGATAACTTGATTCCAACTATGTCGTCCGTCAAAAAGTATGCAAACCAAGCTTGCAAATTACTAAAGCTGCCTCATCTGTCGAAACACTGAAGAAGATAACATGGTGGGCATAGCTGAGGTGCTAGCTGAATTGAAAGCTCTGCACTCTGAGTTTGGATCAAAGCTGGATGGAATAGATCATCGTCTGGGCGGAATGGCAGACTCTATCGTCGATGTAAATGACGTAATAAAGTTGCCTTATTTAAAAGGAATAACATAATTCATTTTATAGTTAAATAAAATAAATAAATACTTTATTTCATGTAATATTACAATTGTTAAAATATGACATGATTTAATACAGTTTAGTTTTATATGTTACACCAATATGCCTAAGTGTTTGTTGTTTCTTGTGCCTAGGAACTAATGTTTGTTCATGCACTGGTACTGCGTGTTTTGTTGATACACTGGGCAACTCAACGTGGGTTGTCATTATGGAAGCTCTGCTGCAGTCTGTGATAAAGTTATCATTGTAACAAACTTATTAAGAAAAGGAACTTTAAAGATTCTAATCTCCTTTCACGACAAGCGGCCAACGAGTTCTCACGGCGTAACGGAAGAAGGGAGGCTACAAGAATAAATGCCCGTTTCAAAGAACCAACCTGTGTCTGTGTCGTGAAGAGAGCTACAGTGAGAACTCGCCTGCTCAACGCAGGTGGGAAAGACCACGAGACTGCAGCGAGAGACAACGCCGCGTTCAAGGACCATCCAGCACATCAGAGAAGCAAAGCCAGCGGCGCACTGTCGGCACGACGACCGCAAGCTACGGTGATTTGACTGTGTCAAAGTCGCAACATTTCAGGATGAAGCCAGGAAGTGATCTACTGCATCCTTCAAGTTAAAGGTGGTGTGAGAAGTGGTTAATCTGGAAATTGCAAATAAGTACTAAGTAATAAGTGGTGATGAAGCTAATGTGGTGTCCATGAATGTTACATGTCAAAGGGTTTAAAGACGAATCCTATGAATGAATCCTATACGAAAGTAAATAAGTTCTAAGTTAATATTAAAGAAAGAAGATATTATTTATAAGTTCAAGTTAAAAAGGAAGGACATTTTCACATTTTATGAAAGGTAATTAAACTTAAAGGACCTTTTACTTAAGCTTTAAAGGGTCATTCCAGTGATGACAAAAGTGATTTACTGCCTTTCTAAGCATATCTCACTGCATTTAAGGTGTATTGGTACCAAACTAAATATTATTCTTGTTATTTTGTTGTAAAGCTGAGGTCAATTTAAAATCTTTATAAGTTTAAACTTGTTAAGGAGTGCATGCATTTGATAACCTCACTGATTACTCACATTTATGCGTACTGTAGCTTATATTTATACATTCAGAGATCCAATTCAAGCTTAGTAGCAGTGGCGGCTGGCCCATACATGGTGATGGGGCTGATATATATATATATATATATATATATATATATATATATATATATATATATATATATAAATTGTCAATATGTGTGTGTTTAAAATATGGAATGCACCCAGAAATATGTGTAAAATATGATTTCAAAATAATTTGCGCAACATAATATGCTTTCCCTAGTACACATATGCCTTGTACACTGTGGCCGTGTTCCATTTCAGGGTCTGCAGCCTTAAGGGCGCATTTGTATGACGATGCTGGGGGGGCTGTAGAGAAATAGCCCCACGGAGGCGGGTCTCTGTAGCAGTTTAGCCAATTGCTGATTCAAGATATAAACGAGTGACATAAAATGTAGCCAATCAGCGTCCTCAAAACGTCTTCCGGGAGGGCTGTTTGAAAACAGCCCTCCCGGAAGACTTTGGAGCATCGAGCATCGTCATTTGTGTGCGTCACAGTGTACTACTAGGAAAAGCATATTATGCTCTGTCTCTGCGGGCGCCATTTTAACTACAACGTTCAACAATGGCGAGCGTGAGCACTACCCCAAGACTCAACCCGGTCCCTAACTCGGTGAAATCTCTCATTCAAGAGCCGTTTGAGAGAAGAAGTTTGGTGGACAAACTTAAGGTGAAAGATCTGGGCCCAGATCAACCTGATATTGTTATCAAACAGCATCAGGCAGCTAGTGACAAAGGGAAGACCTATATGCTAGCTGAAAGGCCTGGCTAGCTGGATGCACTCATGCGAATGCCTTATTTTGCTTTCCTTGCTTGCTTTTTAAAACGGGGGGGACAGATGCAACATGGACAACAACTGGAGTGATGGATATGAAGCACCTGTCTGAGAAAGTGAGGAAGCATGAGAACACCAGGGCACACATGGACAATTCTATGAAGCTAGCCACGCTAGGCAGAGTGAACATTGCTACGCAGCTGGACGAAGGCCACAGGATTGCCGTGAGGAAGCACAATGAGGAGGTGGATAAAAACCTGGCTTTGCGTGGGCATGACGAGACAGAATCTTCCGTCAACCCTGGTATTTTCAGGGGATTGGTGGATTTCGTTTCCTCCCTGGACACTGTGCTGGAGGAGCACCTGAAGACCGCCACCATGTTTAAAGGCACGTCAAAGACTGTACAAAACGAGCTGTTGGACAGCATGTTGTCAGTGCTGAGGGAGTACATTCTGGAGGAGGTAAACAGCGCTGATTTCATCGCCATTCAAGCCGACGAGACGACGGACGTCTCCACTTACTGCCAGCTGGTGCTTGTGCTACGCTACATCGACGCTAAAAGTGTAGAACAAGAGCGGTTTTTCGAGTTTATTACCATCGAGAAGTGCGGACACAATCGCTACAGCGCTTCTGGAGAGGCTAAGCACCATACTCCCAAATGGACAAAAGGCAAAACTTATCGCCCAAGCTTACGACGGGGCTTCTGTTATGAGGGGAGCCACTGGCGGAGTGCAGCGGAAGTTAATGGATGTGTACGGGAATGCACACTACGTGCACTGCTATGCACATCAGCTGAACCTAATAATGCAGCAGGCAGCATCACACATCCCCAGGATCGGCACTTTTTTTTCAGAAATTGGTGGATTTTCTGCCTTCTTCTCCAGGTCACCCAAGCGAACCGCAGTGCTCGACCAAGTGGTGGCGCACAGACTCCCCAGAGCTTCGACAACACGGTGGAACTTCCACAGTCGCGCAGTAAACACTGTGTATGAGCAAAAGGATGACCTCCTCAAGTGTTTCCAGACCATCAGGGAGGACTCTGTGAACTTTGATCCTGTAACTGTCAGAGAGGCTGGGGGCTTTGTGAGGATGCTTGAAGACCAGGATTTCAGTTTTTTCCTGGAATTGTTCCACAGGATCATGCCACACGTGGACATGTTATTCAACCAGCTGCAGCAGAGGAACATCGACCCCGTCTTCATTAAAGGACTGGTCCACAAGTTCACAGACAGCATGCAAACGATCAGGTAAATAACTAGATTTTGGCTGACAAAGCTTTTAGTAAAAATCAGTTCCTCACTTCCAACAGTCTGAATGTGCCATGTCATCAAAGTGAATGAATATCATGTATCACATCACATTTATATTTGCTTTAGTATTTAAAAGGGAAAGAGAAGAGACTCTCAGATTTGGATAATAAATTATTATCCAAATGTGTTTATTACTACTTTACCTGCATTATTATTAATAATGCAGGTAAAGTAGTAATAAACACAGTTTGTAATAACAGGCTTATTCAGGTGTCCACCGGGTCAATTTCTAGAGTAAACCTAGTTGTTTTCATAAATTGATGTTTTCAAAGTCAATGAATAATCGTATTTAATAATCGTGATATCAATATTGACCAAAATAATCGAGGTTATGATTTTTGCCATAATCGAGCAGCCCTAGTTTAAAGTTAATTATATATATATATACTGTAAACAACAATGAGTATATTGCACACAATGAATATAATTGCACATGAATGAGTTTGATGGCAAGTTAGCAACCTAAACTTTATCTTTTGGACCAGGGCCTCCATTTCCTCTCTGAGTGCATGTGACCAGCCGCAGGAGGCCATCAAGAGACGGAGGCCGCTGGGAGCAGGAGAACCACAGAGGCCAGAGGCCAGAGGCTGCAGAGGTAAGTTGTGATCTGGCAGTGTTTGCCCTAGAATATTCTTCAGTGATTGTGGTATGTAGCCAAAATAAAACCTAAACCAACACTGCACACAGGATAGCATATTGCCACAATGGTCGAATGATGCAGCAGGCAGTCTGCAATGTATATATATGGCATTCATATTTTTGTTTACTATTTTTGTAGATTCCAGGTTTGTCAGAGCAGTTACAAAAAGGATAAGACATCCTCACATGTGACAGAACATATGTGGTTTATTGATTGAAAGGCCACTCTAAACCTTGCTTTGTTGTGCAAACCAGTAGAGAGTTAAAGACCAGGAGATGGAACATGCAGTGAAGCACCATCAGGAGTAATGCTGTTAACACCTTAGTAGTCATGTACTAGACTTGGAAATAGGCATGTGTTCAGCATCACTTTCACAGCTTTATTGCAATTTTTGATAATGATATATCTTTTACAGGTTTGTGATACCATCCTTATGCACACCAAGGAGCGGTTCTCCTTCACCCAGCACCTCATCAGCGCAACACTGTTGCATGGAGAGATGTTCCCACAACACAGCGAGAAGTTCCCTGAAGCAGCACTTGAAACGACATTGCAGGCGTACCCCATGTTGAACAAGGCCAAGCTAAAAACGGAACTGTCGCTCATATATGACAACAGCGAGTTCAAGGCTTGCAGTGGTGCAGTGTCGCTGTACCGGTTTTTCATGGAGAACAACCTTCAGAGCACATTCACAGAGACTGTCAGTCTTCTCAGGATCCTCATCACCACACCCATGACAACAGCTGAATCTGAGAGGTGCTTCTCAACTTTGAAGAGGATCAAGACCTTCCTGAGAAACACCATGTCACAGGATCGCCTCAATGCTCTGGCTCTCCATGGAGAAGAAACTTGTCAGGGACATTCCTGACTTTAATAATAAGGTCATTGAGAGGTTTGCCACTCAGAAGGAGAGAAGAGCAAAATTCCTATACAAATAAAAATAAAACACCGGCATATTTTATGCAAAATAATAGACTGTCAAGTTTTGTGGGTTTTTTGAGTTGGCTTTGCGTAGTCATGATGAAAGTGATGGACAGAAGGGCGACATTTCAATACAAAAAGTAATTGTATATAATCATTATGTACAATTACTTTTTGTATTGAAATGTCGCCCTTCTTTTTTTTAATTTACAATTACATATTGTAAATTACATTATATTATAATGTAATTTACAATATGTAATTGTAAATAAAAAAAATGGTATAGCCCCCCCTGGTGAAAAATGCACCAGCCGCCACTGCTTAGTAGTTACACAAGCTCTATTACAGCAGTTTATTAATTATTAAGTAATCTCAACATGTCAGACGCAGGGACTGAGACCTGCCATAAAAATGCCAAATCATCTGCTCAACTTGAAACAACAGAAACAGAGTTGGCAGAAGAAGTGGAAATGCCACGAAGAAGTTGAAAAGTGAATTTTGGCCCGATGTTGGATCTGTTCTAAACTCAACAGACTGTTCATCATCTCCACTGTCTCGTCGATCGAAATGTAGCTCCGCTCATTCTAGTCTTCTCTCAGTCAAAAGATTTGAAGCTGCAGCTGAAGCCGCTGCATCTCAGGAAGTCCTAGCAGTTTTAGGTGAACAAGAAAAGGAAGCAACAGAACTTCAAAGGCTGGAGACTGAAGTTAAAGAACAGCTGGCACAATTTGAGGTCGAAAAACAAGCCAGACAACAAGCAATGCAAGAAAAGTACAGAAAGCTTGAACGCCTATAGGTTAAAAAGCTGAAAGCTGCAAGAGCTCGAGTCAAGGTGTACAATCGAATAGAAGCAACTTGTGAAGCAATCGACTCACTGTATGATGTTGAACCAGCTAGAGAAAGCCAAGCTCTGTACTCCACAACTCCACCATTTGTTTATCAGTCTCAGTCAGTGACAGCACAAGTCCTCAATGCTTCAAGTCCTCCATTCATACCTCTACAACCTACAAGTCAAGCTTATAGTCTCCACAGTCCACAGCAAGTACCACAAGCTATACCAACCTCAATGCCCTTAGCTCAGATGCAAAATAGTTCTGATTTGAAATTCAAAGACTGGCAACTATCGTTTAATAAACTTTAATAGACAGGAAAAACATTCCAAAGAATGAAAAACGGTATTACCTAAGGAAGTACATAGGAGGTGCTGCAAAGAAAGCTGTTAGAAAAACATTTTGGAGATCCATTTATTATTGGGAAGTCTTTCAGAGACAAGCTACATGGATGGGCAAAGAAAAGCTCTAAGGATGGCTGCAAACTAAGATAATTTGCAGACTTCCTTAAGAGCTGTGAGGCTGCAATGCCCCACATTAAGACATTGGAAGTACTGAATGACTGCAACACAACAAGAGTCAAAAAATCTTGATGAAACTGCCAGATTGGTTGGTATCCGGCTGGAACCGAAAAGCAATAGAGGCTAGACATGCAAACGCTGGTTACCCACCATTCAAAGTGTTTGTAGACTTCATATCAAAGGAAGAAGATCTTGCATGTGATCCCATATCCTCGATACAAGCTATCAAGAGTGTTGAAGGTGAAAAAACAAAGAATCCAAGAAGCCAAACTATCCAAGCAAAGACAAACGCAAAGCAGCATCCCAACATGCATCTTCTGCAAAAGAACAGGACACGTCCTCCCAAAGTGTAGAAAGTTTGTAGAAAAGACAAAGAAAAGATCGCGTCAAGTTTGTGCATGCAGAAAAGCTATGCTTTGGATGTTTGAATACTGGTCAAAGAGGTGCAATGACAAAAGCACATGTGAAAAGTGTCAGAGGTCCGACGTGTTTGCATGAGGACAAGTTCAAAGGCCAAAGGTCAACAACCTTTAAAGGAGACAACATCTCAAAGGACAAAACAGACACCAAAGAAACCACTCTGCAACCACCAACAGAGTCATACAAGAAGGCCCAAGCACACAGACGTCCGCAATCAATCAATCATCCTGTCTGGGTCTCATCCACAAAACAGCCAGAACAAGAAGTTCTTGTCTACGCACTCTTGGACACACAGAGTGACACGACTTTCATTCTAGATGAAGTGGCCCAAAATCTCAACACAAACTAAGAGAATGTTTGTTTGCGGCTATCTACAATGTCAACAAAGTCAACAGTCATACCCTGTCAGAAACGGACTTATCTTCAAGTGAGGGGATATGACCTGGAAAAAAGGAGGAGCACAAAAAACTAAAGAGAGACTGGGTAGGACAAGTCTACTTTTCCAGTTTTACAACCAATAAAAAGGGAATGCTCACAAAGTCTTCCTTTTATATTTAAGGAACAACACAGTGATTGTGAGGGTAGATATGTCACGGTTACGGTGGTTGACAGGGGGCGCTGGTGGCGCACACACACAGCTGTCAACAATTGCCGTGGCTGATTACTAATCACCGCACCTGGGGCTACATATACCGCGACGTCACTAGGGCACGTTGCTCATTCGTACTTCTTGTATTTGCGGATGTACGTTACAAGTTCCCCGGTAACTCACGTACCTGTTTTCTGCCTATTCGCTATTTCGACCCTCCGGTATCCAGACTCCTCGCTGGTCCCTGACCATCCGCCTGTCTGCTACCTGTCGGTACTACGCACCTCGACCTCCCGGTTTCCAGACTCCTCGCCTGTCCCTGACCATCCGCCTGTCTGCTACCTGTCAGTACTACGCACATCGACCTCCCGGTATCCAGACCTTTTGCCTGTCCATGACCATTCCTCGTGTGTTTTGCAAATAAACCACCTGTTCTCCCCTCTCTGTCTGTTGTCTGCATTTGGGGTCCAACCCACACACTGCCATTGTGACAAGATATGTGGCATGCTTTATGGTCAGGAACACTCAAAGTTTAACATCTATGCCCCAAATGAGGACTGCCCCAAATGTATGACGGATATGGTTACCTTATTTAGTCAATATAATATCGATTTTGGAATAGTTGCTGGGGACTTTAATTGCTGTCTAGATAGTAATTTGGATAAATCCTCACTTCTAATGTAAAATCCCAATGCATCGAAGGCTTTAAATATGGCCTCTGAGTTAAGTTGATGTCTGGAGAGAATTTAACCCTGCAATTAGAGACATTTATTCAGCCAGACACAAAACATACTCTCGGTTGGACTTTTTCCTCCGCCAGGACCACCTCTCTTCTGTCATCTCATGTAGCATAGATCCTATCCTTATATCAGACCATTCTCCAGTTTATCGCCAAAAAAAACGTGCTAATCATACAATAAAATGTATACGCAATACAACAGGCCAATTGGGATACAACATCAAACCACTAAAATCGTTCTTTCTTGACTTTTATACACAGCTGTACACATCAGAAAAGATATACGCATGTTCTTAGAGAAGGTATCTGTCACGGTTACGGTGGGTGACAGGGCGCGTGGTGGTGGCGCACCCACACACCTGTCGGCAATTACTGTTTATGTTAATGACCTCACCGGGGTGTATATATACCCTGGCGTTCCCTAACATCGGGGCAAGGTCGTACTTTGTACTTTGTATGTTGTTCTCTCTGGACGGAATCGTTCCGATCGATGTCCCGGTATCCAAACTCCTCTCCCGTCCCGGACTACTCGCCAGTCCACTACCTGTCGCTACTCCGACTTCCTGGTATCCAGACTCCGCGCCCGTCCCGGACCACTCGCCAGTCTAGTACCTGTCGCTACTCCCACTTCCCGGTATCCAGATCCCTCGCCCGGGACGGACCACTCGCCTGTCTACTACCTGTCGGAACTCCACTGATCGACTTCCCGGTATCCAGACCCCTGGCCTCTCCCCGATCACACTTTTGTTGTTACTTCAATAAAGCTTCACGTTATCGCTTCACTGCGTTCTGCATTCTGGGTCCTACCAACATTACCCATTGTGACAGAACGACCTAGCCATTATGGATGGCCTGGCGACCTCAACCTGGTGAGGCAAATGTTGAAGACGCTCAATGACATGGCAGTCACAATAGACCTCGCCATAGACTCTCTCCCTTCGGAGCCCCCCCCGGTCCTCGTGGCGGCGCACTACTCCCCTCTGTTCCCGGACCGCGCCGCTCAGCCCACGTGTGACAGCGCCACTCTTCCCCCGTCTGACAGCGCCGCGCTGCCCCGTTGTGAGGATACCGCGCTGCCCCGTTGTGAGGACATGGCGCTGTCCCCGCCTGCCGACATCGCGCTGTCCCCGCCTGCCGACGTTGCGCTGTCCCCGCCTGCCGGTGTCACGCTGCCCCATTGCGAGGACGCCGCGCTGCCCTGACAACCAGAGTCCAGAGGGGTCCAGAGAGGTCCAGAGAGGTCCAGAGCAGACCTCAGAGGAGAGGTCCAGAGCAGACCTCAGAGGAGAGGTCCAGAGCAGACCTCAGAGAATACCTCAGAGGAGACCTCAGAGAAGACCCCAGAGGAGACCCCAGAGGAGACCCCCGAGGAGACCCCGAGAAGACCCCCGAGGAGACCCCGAGAAGACCTCAGAGGAGACCCCAGAGGAGACCCCAGAGGAGACCCCGGAGGAGACCCCAGAGGAGACCCCGAGAAGACCTCAGAGGAGACCCCAGAGGAGACCCCAGAGGAGACCCCGGAGGAGACCCCAGAGGAGACCCCCAAAGGAGACCCCCGAGGAGACCCCCAGAGGAGAACCCCAGAGGAGGTCCCAGAGGAGACCCTGCAGTCAGGGAGGACATGGACCGGTGGGTGACTGGAGGGCTTTGGTGGTGCACCCACACACCTGTCGGCAATTACCGTTTAGGTAATTGCAAAGGTCCAGAGAGGTCCAGAGCAGACCTCAGAGGAGAGGTCCAGAGCAGACCTCAGAGGAGAGGTCCAGAGCAGACCTCAGAGGAGAGGTCCAGAGCAGACCTCAGAGAATACCTCAGAGGAGACCTCAGAGAAGACCCCAGAGGAGACCCTAGAGGAGACCCCAGAGGAGACCCCCAAGGAGACCCCGAGAAGACCTCAGAGGAGACCCCAGAGGAAACCCCAGAGGAGACCCCGGAGGAGACCCCAGAGGAGACCCCCAAAGGAGACCCCCAGAGGAGACCCCAGAGGAGACCCCCAGAGGAGGTCCCAGAGGAGACCCTGCAGTCAGGGAGGACATGGACCGGTGGGTGACAGGAGGGCTTTGGTGGTGCACCCACACACCTGTCGGCAATTACCGTTTATGTTAATGACCTCACCGGGGTGAATATATACCCTGGCGTTCCCTAACATCGGGGCTAGGTCGTACTTTGTACTTTGTATGTTGTTCTTTCTGGACGGAATCGTTCCGATCGATGACGCGGTATCCAGACTTCTCTCCCGTCCCGGACTACTCGCCAGTCTACTACCTGTCGCTACTCCGACTTCCTGGTATCCAGACTTCTCTCCCGTCCCAGACCACTCGCCTATCTACTACCTGTCGGTACTCCGCTGATCGACCTCCCGGTATCCAGACCCCTCGCCCGTCCCGGACAACGTGCCTGTCTACTACCTGTCAGTACCGATCACTCTTTTGTTGTGTTACTTCAATAAAGCTTCACGTTATCGCTTCACTGTGTCGTTGGTCCGCGTTTTGGGTCCTACCAACATTACCCATTGTGACAGTATCTTTGCCATCAATCTCTGAAGATGATAGGGAACAGTTGAACTCTTCATTCACTTCAATTAAGTCACTTCCTTCAGGAAAAACTTTTGGTCCCAAATTGAGCCCCTTTTTATGCCCATGCTGGCAGACTTTTGAGAGAATGGGATCCTTCCTGAATCTATGAGGACAGCTGCCATATCATTGATACATAAAAAGGACAAAGACATCGCAGAATGTTCTTCATTCCGTCCAATTTCATTGCTCCCAGTTGATTTTAAGTTAATATCTAAGTTGATTGCTCATAGATTGGAGGACTGGCTTTGTAAAGGGTCGATATACTTCAGATAACATTCGGAGGATACTGAATGTAATTGACCACTCGGCTCTGTACGGGCAACCAGCGTTTGTATTATCAGTTGATGCAGAAAAAGCGTTTGATATGGTCGAGTGGTCATATTTATTTTCTGTCTTTTTCATTCTTTTTCATTTCACTTTGGTGATAAATGTATAGGGTGGATCAAGTCGATGTACAGCAATCCACAAGGAAAAATATGTGTAAACGGCACTCTCTCTGAAAAGTATGGCCTGCATAGAGGTTATCGGCAGGGATGTCCATTGTCCCCTTTTTTATATAATTTGGCTATTGAACCCCTCGCAGTGACCATTAGGGCCAATAGAGACAAATGTACTCCTTGTAAGTCGCTTTGGATAAAAGCGTCTGCCAAATGTCCTAAATGTAAATGTAAATGTAGAGAGATATCCGGTATTGACATCAGAAAAAAAGAGAATAAAGTCTCATTGTATGCCAACGATTGTTATCTTGTATCTTGGATAAAATAAATTCCAGTGGTGCTGGATCTTATTACCAAATTTGGAAGGATATCAGGCTACAAAATTAACTTGGCAAAATCAAACACCTGCTTACTGAACTCATCAATCTCTAGTACAATTAGGAGCATTTCTCCCATCACCTTGGAACAGATCGGCTTTAAGTATCTGGGGGTTAACGTGTCTCCTGAACTTAAAGACTTATTCCATAAAAACGATGCCCCGCTGCTTCAGAAGGTCAAAAATAATTTGATCACTGGAATTTGCTTCCCATCTAATTTCTCGGACAAATTAATGTAATTCAAATTAATGTATTGCCACGTTTTAGCTATCTAATCCAGTCACTGCCCTGTTATTTGGATAAGGCATTCTTTAAATCCATAAACAAATTGATAAGTTCCTTTATTTGGAGGAAGTCCTCACCCATTTTAGCTCTTAAAACTTGAACTAAACCAAAAGAGAACGGTGAATTGGGAATTCCAGACTTTCAGCTGTACTACTGGGCTGCCGAGACAAAGGGTCTAATTGATTCGGTACAAATTTTCAGAACTGCTCATTGGACAGATATTGAAGAAGAACTTTGCTCTCCTACCCCTTTGACCTCTCTATCATTTATTAATAACATTAATGCATTATGCAAAATATCAAAAACCTATGTAATTTACAACACCCTTCATACTTGGCAAGATGTGAAGAAATATTGTGGGTCTTTTGCCAAAATCTCTATGCTTGCTCCTCTGTCCTCAAATCCAGATTTGCCACCCTCAATTGGAAAGTCACTGTTTGCGGGGTGGAAGGATTGCGGTATACACAACTTACAAGATATGTTTAATAAAGGCACTCGGAATACTTTTTAAGATTTAAGGTCAGAGTTTGGAATTCCAAAACAGGATTTCTACAAATACCTACAAATTCGTAATTTGATTACCACTCTGATAAGGACAGGGCTTAGGCTTATCAAGCATCGTGGACATTCTGAAAAACTCTATTTCACTAAAAGGGGCAATCTCTTTGATTTACAGGGTCCTGTTAGATCCTCATTGTTGGTCCATGGCCCCAATTAAGAGTCTGGC
This sequence comes from Muraenolepis orangiensis, assembly GCA_027704905.1. Classification (NCBI taxonomy): domain Eukaryota; kingdom Metazoa; phylum Chordata; class Actinopteri; order Gadiformes; family Muraenolepididae; genus Muraenolepis; species Muraenolepis orangiensis. The sequence goes on along the minus strand of CM051003.1, from coordinate 2,836,884 downwards.
AAAAATATCTGGGACATGATCTAAGTGATGACCAGTGGTTTACTATGTGTCAGAATGTCTTTACTTCATTGTCTTGTAATAAAATAATTTGACAAAATTACTCATTTATGCACAGATATTATCAGAGATTTACAGAGATGTTCCCTTTGTTTAAGTAAGATGTATCCTAACTCATCCTCCAGATGTCATCATTGTAATATATGTACTGGTTCAATTATCCATGTATTTTGGGAATGTAGAACATTTTTGGAAACACTTTTGGAAAGCAGTACATGACCTGACAACCAAGGCGTTGCAAATTCCGCTGCAAATTGCACCCATACCGTACCTCTTTGGTATGGATCTAGACAGGACACTAGATCTCTTATCTGTCAAGAGGCTTGGATTTATATCATATACAGCAAAGTAATGCATTCTGCTAAACTGGAACCAACCAAGACCTCCAACATTTAATTTGTTCAAAATATTCTGAACCAAACATTTATTTTCACATCATCACACTTATATTTTAAAGGATAAGGGGGAGCTATTCCAGAAGACATCTCTTTATGGTCCTCTGAACATCTTTCCAATCCATACTTTGTGTCTTGACTACATAGAAAAGAGACTTATGTGACCATAAGACTTTATTCTATTTGTATTTTTTATTTATATTTTTATAATTGATTTATATTGTACTTTTTTTCTTCCTCTCAGCTATATGTTCTATGTTCTGTGGAATTGTGGAAAGACCACAATAGCTTCAGAGTGAAGCACCACCGCACCACAATGTACCACCTGCAGGCAAACGGATTGTGAGGTTCCATCGGCCCATGAAGCCAGCTTGAAAAACGTTGGCTGGTGTGATCGTCTTCCTTGGGTGATGCTGGGACTCAGGATGGCCCCAAAGGAAGACCTTCAGTCCTCAACTGCAAAGCTGTTGTACGGGCAGCTGCTTCTGGTGCCTGCCGCGTTCATCCCTGAGGCCAACATTCGCTGGTCAGCAACAGCGCAACGATCCACGCTTTTGGGCAACACTTTGTGGGGTGAGCAAACACACTAATGGGACATTATTCACAATAAGCGTCCCTTGTTCCCTATGTGATGACGTTATAAGTTTACCATGATTCATTCATTCTGTTTCGGTTAAGTTGTAGGTGTGAATAAAGTTGCTAAGCGATTGTAATACAACCTCCCTCGTTGGCATTACCTTTATTCAACCGCACTGCTTGAATATAATTATAATTAATTTTAATTCAGAATTACAACACCGAAGTCTAGGTACTATGAAGATGAAAACTATCGAGTCACACAGGACCCATACCATCTCCTGGGCAGGTATTGTGGTGGGAATTATCTGATACATGTCCAGTGATCTAATTCTGCTTCAACAGTTTCTCCGCAAACAGGTGTCTCGTTACTCAATTGAAAACAACAGCTCAGTGACGTGCGCCCTAGTTCATCTCCGTCCTTATCAGTCGGGAATGGCCAGGGTCGTCAGAGGGTGAGCTGGCGGAGGAAGTCTGGGTTGGTAGTAGTAAACACCTCAACCTTGAGAGAGCCCAACTCTCTTGGGAGTAGGAGAGACACAGAACACATTCTGTTCTACGACGACCAGATGGTGGGGCATAGATGGTCACAACAACGGGGTTTTATTACAACAGAGGTTTTTTTTTTTTCCATTACAGTATACACCGCTAGACACACAGGACTCATTCTGTCGCCTTGGTAGGTAAACACGGCTAGCGACACGGGACTCATACCGTCTCCTGGACAGGTCTACACCGCTAGACACAGCGAGACTCTGAGACTCTGACTTTTTAAGTAAATTGTCTAAGTAGATTGTTCTATTGTTTGCCAATTTATTGTACTTTTACCTGAACTTATTATACATTAACCTGAGAACTGGCGAAGTTCTTGGAGACTTGTTAGGAATGAAATGCACTTTTTACTTCTGGTGACGAGTTGTTCTCTTACCTTCCTTTGTTGAAACACACTATTGTAAGTCACTTTGGATAAAAGCGTCTTCTAAATGACTGTAATGTAATGTAATGTAGACACACAGGGCTCATACTGTGTCCTGGGTAGGTTTTTGCTTTTAATATCCTTTCACTAAATGTAAAATCCATTAGCCATTTGTTAGACATTGTAGCAGAAAAATATATTTTTCCATTAGCCATCTATTAAACATTATAGCAGAAAAATATATTTAGAATTCCTCTGAAAAACCAAAAGGATTGAAACATTATTTATTTACAAAACTAAACAACCACCCCAACCACATATAATACAACATGTCAACATCTGTCATTGAAAGATAATGTTTATGTCCTTTACCATTCTGTGTTTTCCTTACTCTAGGCTCATGGACAAAATCTGACAAGATTGAAAAATATACCCAACCTCATAGGATCAGTATATTTAGGCCAGGGGATCATCAACTTTTTGGGGCCAGGGACCCCTTACAGGGAAGACAATTTTCCAAGCACTCCCTCAAAATCGTAACACCGATTAAACACATGCTTACTACCATTTGTACTCTTAGATTGCATTGGAACTATTTGAATTCTAAAACGTGTCAACCTAAATACTTCAGAACTGTTTCATAGTTATAAACATAAACATATTTCAATTTGAATCATGTTAATTCCACTTATACTTAAACCCTACCCTGACCCTATATCAGAGGTCATTTTATTCAAATTGCATCTTGAGATCATATATACTTTTCAAGGAATTTATTAAGATTAACATTAACAAGACATAATCCTATGACTATGAACTGTAACAAGATTAACAGTAACACCAGTAACAAGGCATAGTGTCACAGGTGCACGGGTGCAAATGCCCACAGCCTCAGGATCTACTGGGGAGTTCTCAACCAAGAAATGCAAGGGTTTCACACAGTTCAACAGTTCAACAGTTTATTTGGAAAAGTAGCAAATTAAAAGAGATGCGCTTTAAAATATAATTAAGATATGAGCTTTAAATGAGAATTAAAAGAGATGAGCTTTAAAAGACAATTAAAAAAGTAATAATAGCTAGAGTCCAGCTGCTTTCTCTAATATCCAGAGTCTTTGAGTTTGTAGTCCCAAAGTAGGTTACTCCTCACCACTACTGCCGTCCTCTTCCTTGATGCCACTGGCGAGGGAGGATAGGTCCACCAGTAGTCTCAGACTAGACGCAGTCTAGGCGTAACATCTAGGGATCAAACACAACACAGTCAGGGGAGTAATCCAACAACTACAAGAAGTAAAAAGTACAATAGCGTTAGTTTCTCCCTCGAGTGACTGCGCGTCTGCAGGACTACCGTTGACTTAGCAAAAGGATGTTATGTTCTGGCTTCTGTGGAGTAGGTTACTGTAGGCTATGGCAGGAAGAAATGGCGAGTTGGTCGGCTGCCTGGCCGCCCTGGTGCAACAGAGGTGTGTGCAGGAGGGGCACTTAACTGAAAAAGGATTGAACGTGTCCCCACCCTTCCACTGCTGTCAATGGCTCCCTCTCTCCCGCATACAATGGTGCCGCTGTAGGCAATGTCAATCACGCCCGATCCGTCTTTCTGTCTGGTCTCGTTGCACCCCTCCGATTATCAACCCGGTCATATTGCACACTGCTCGCACACCGTGCACCACTGTTTGCATCCTGCCCGTCTGTCTCCCGTACCTGCTGGGAATGTGAGTTAAAAGGAGAGAGAACCACCCATGTGTCCACGCCCTGTGCCAACCCTGTGACACAACCCCCAGCTCTAAGGGTTCTAGTCCCTATAACCACCTACATGTGGCTGTAACTTAGAGGGGTTCTACCCCGAGTTTGTCTCTCTGAGCAGCTAGGCGTTTGGGTCAATTTCCTGCTCCCCTTGTCTGACTGGGACGAGAAGACCCCAAGTTGGGAACATGTTTAGATTAGTCTCAGGGCTAGGTGGCGGTAGGTTTTCTAAGCAGGGGATAGAAAAGGCATGGACAAAGCTGATTGGGGTGGATTACATTGTCTGTGCCATCTCTACCCTCTGTAAACAGGGAGGTCGGGCACTGTCCGATTACTATATAGGGTTTGTCCTTCCACCAGTCACTCAGTTTCCTGCGGCCCCACCCCTGATGGTTCAACACAAGGACCCATTCTCCCGGCAAGAGTGGAGCATCCCTAAGGGTTCTGTCATACAGTCTTTCGTTTTTCTCACTGCTTGGTGCAGCGGACTTTCCCTGTGATCATGTAACCTTAAGTGGTGGCCGAACATAAGGTAGCTGGGTTGCATACCCAGTTGAACTATGGATACTATTGTTGTATACCTGGTCTAAGCTGGGTAGGTACTCCATTCACCTATTCTGTTTCTCCACCACTAGGGTGCCGAACAGGTTCAATAGAGTTTGATGAAATCGTTCAAATACTCCGTTCTCCTGGGGATGGTTGGGGTGGTATGGCTCTTCCTGCAGCCATAAACTCTGCAGAGCTTGGTTGGGACTGTCCATGCATATTTAGTGAACAGATGTGTCATAACTTAAATATTCTGATAATGATCACTAGGCCAACTAAGTGGGCAGGCTTGCATCTAGGCCTGTACCGTCTTTTCCATGTGTGGCCAACAGAACTTGACCGTGCTCCCCTCTGAGAGTGTCACAGAGTGACACTGTCCTCTTGGGGCCCTGGTGGCCTGTTTTGGCATGATACGTTTTCCAGAGGGACTGGGCCTTGTCTCTGGGCACCACTACCTGCGTGTGAGTCTCAAAGGTCAAAGGATCTTACATGTTATGACAAACAACCTTGTCTTTTAATTCTAGCTGTCTCCATTGTTTCAACAATGTCGTCACCGGATCTGAGAGCAGGGCCCATTCAGGGGCGTTTAGTAACCCACTTCCCTCCAGGTACCCCCTAACTGCCTTTAGTGCCTTTAGCCTTTATTGGTAGGGGCCCTGCATCATTCGCTAGCTGGGCAACCCACCTCTGTTTAACAGCCCCCAACTTGGGGGATTGTAAATGTACTGTTGTCTGTGATGACTGTGAATTTCGCACCCCAAAGATAGTCTTTAAACTTCTCCACAATGGCCCATTTCCCTTCTAGAAGCTGGAGTGTAAAGGAGCTGTAATAAAACTTTGCGTTCAGCGGGGTGGAGGCTTCTACTAGCATACATAATTAACTTTTCCTGGCCATCTTGTTGTTGGGCTAACACTGCCCCTAATCCCAGGTTACTGGCATCCGTGTAAATGGTGAAAGGGAGTGTTAAGTCAGCATACGCCAAGATAGGGGCTTTAAGTTGTTGTTTTAGCAACAATAGGAGGCAAACTCCTACCCCGACTACGTCCAGTAGTCAACAGCTTGTTCAGGGGTTTGGCAGTTTTGGAAAAGTCATTGATAAACCTGTGTTAGTATCACGCTTCAGTTTCCTCTGAAAGATGTGACACTTTTCAGGGTGGAGCTTTAGGCCGTAACTACCCAGGGACTGCAACACTGCCTCTAGGTGGCGCAGGTGAGCATCACATCATCTCATTATACTAGCGTTGACTTTGTTAGCTGACAGATTTGCATCAGTGTCTGGAATGTGCCAGGGGCGTTACATAAGCCAAATGGCATCCTTTCAAATTGGAAAAGACCCAAAGGAGTCGTGAAAGCTGTCAACTTCAACATGACAGTAGCCACTGGCCACATCTAGGGTCTAACATTCAGCTCCGGTTAAGCTAGTGAGTGACTCTTCTATATGTGAAAGGGGGAATGCATCCTCATGGGTAACATAGTTAAGCTTGCGGTAATCAACACAAAAGCGCCAAGCACCAATTGGGGCGGCCCAGGGACTACAGCTCTCCCTAATAACCCCCCTTTCTAGTATACCTTGGAGAAGACCGCGTATCTGTTTGTAGAGGGCTGGGGGTACTGGCCTGTACCTCTCTCTTATAGGGGGCGCATCCCCCATAGGAATCTGATGTTAGTCAGCCATAATCCTCGTCATGGGTGGAGAACACATGTTGCCACTTGGTCATTGGAATTTTTGAAGTTGCTCCTCGTTGAGGTTTTCACTCTGAAGGAGAGAAGCATTAGGTCCCCTCCGAACTTCTTTGCTTGGCTCTTAGCCGACCTGGACGATAGCTACTTCCAATACCCCTGGAACCACTTTTGTGAGAGAGATGTCGCTACCTTTACACTTGGATCGATAGTGGAGACAGTTGCTAGTGTCTGTAACATATAGAGGGTGGCGGGTGGGGGTTCAGGTTTCGGAATTTGACAGGGACCCGGCTTCCCGTCATCAATTATCTTGCTACTTTTACGCCCTTACCATCAAGTGACTCTACCAGGGCACATGGGGCCCGAAGATCTGGAAGTAAAGGTACTCTAGCCCACAGCAGCGCCTCACTCTGAGCTGGGACTCACTGTGTAGCGACAGGCTAGTCGGGCTGTGCCTGTCCACTGCTCTCTGGCAGTAGTAGCTTGGATTCGACTACAGTCTGTGAAAATGTCTTCCCATTCCCTACGGGAGGGTTGGGTCAGCGAGCTGAAGCAAAACGAGATTTGGTTTTTGAATATTTCTTCCCAACAGGCAGCAAGTGCATTCATCCCTATAAGAGCTTGGTTTGTCCCGAGACATCATCTTTAACAATACCAATTCCCTATTCTGGCACTTTCACTCCACCCACTTGGAAGTCTGCAATCATGTAAACAACAAAGGGGATGTTTGTTAGGTTTAGGGGGGTGAGTGTAACGGACGACAGCAGGTGGGGCTGTGCAGTGGTAAACCTCTCTCCCCGACACCTAATTAGTAACTTATACCCCTGTTTCAATCACTCATGTCATGGCCAGATTTACTCGACTAATGCCAGACTCTCCAGCGATTACTCCTGGACTGATTTCCCGTTGCCGACTTTGTCTGCCTTGGACCTGCCCTTCTCGCCTGTTTCCCGACTCTGCCTGCCTCGGACTGGTCTCGTCTGTTTCCCTATTCTGCCTGCCCTGCCTGGTTCCTGATGTTCTGCCTGACCGCGACTGCAGGCTAGTTCCGGCTTCGCCCCGTGGACATCGTATTCGCCATTTTGTTTCGAATCCAGTTTTTCAGGATCTCTGAAGCAATCATTAATCGTGTGTTATTGTATTATATTGTCTGATATAATCATTATAACTGTGTCACGGGAGACGCGGGGAATGAGGAACGGGGACTTCGGAGGTGAACCCAAATGCACGACTCGATGACACGTATCAAAGTAAAGAGTCTTTACTGGAAAAATGCAGTAATACAAAAATCCTCAAAAGCAAAAGACCTAATTACAAACAAACCTGACGGTGGCATGACGTGGAAACAAGACGCTTGTTCATACACATGAAACAAGTAAGAACTAACATTAAACAAGTAGCAAGTCTCAAAACGTGAAACAAGTATGAGCCTAACAACCAACAAAACAGTGAATGAACTGGCCGAACAAAAGAAGACGCCACCTATTTAAACACAAGGAACAGGTGAAACAATGAGGTCCCAGGCATCCAATAAGACGGGCAGGAAAACATGAGGGCGAACATAACGGTGATGTGCAGCAGCTGCGGGGGAGAACTAACAAGGAGGCGTGGCTATCAGGACGAGGGCTGGGGAAACAGTGACATGAATGCGGAATGTGATAGGGGGCGTGGCTATCCGGGCGAGGGCTGGGGAAACGGTGACAGGAATGCGGAACGTGATAGGGGGCGTGGCTATCCGGGCGAGGGCTGGGGAAACGGTGACATGAATGCGGAACGTGATAGGGGGCATGGCTATCCGGGCGAGGGCTGGGGAAACGGTGACACGAATGCGGGACTGATAGGGGGCGTGGTTATCCGGGCGAGGGCTGGGGAAACGGTGACACGAATGCGGGACTGATAGGGGGCGTGGTTATCCGGGCGAGGGCTGGGGAAACGGTGACACGAATGCGGGACTGATAGGGGGCGTAGCTATCTGGGCGAGGGCTGTGAACGCGGGAGGCAGAACTGCCATTCCTGACAAACTGGCTCTACTATTTTAGAGAAGAAAGCATAGTTCCATTAAACAAGTAGCAAGTCTCACAACATGAAACAAGTATGAGCCTAACAACCAACGAAACAGTGAATGAACTGGCCGAACAAAAGAAGACGCCGCCTATTTAAACACAAGGAACAGGTGAAACAATGAGGTCCCAGGCATCCAATAAGACGGGCAGGAAAACATGAGGGCGAACATAACGGTGATGCGCAGCAGCTGCGGGGGAGAACTAACAAGGAGGCGTGGCTATCAGGACGAGGGCTGGGGAAACAGTGACATGAATGCGGAATGTGATAGGGGGCGTGGCTATCCGGGCGAGGGCTGGGGAAACGGTGACATGAATGCGGAACGTGATAGGGGGCGTGGCTATCCGGGCGAGGGCTGGGGAAACGGTGACAGGAATGCGGAACGTTATAGGGGGCGTGGTTATCCGGGTGAGGGCTGGGGAAACGGTGACATGAATGCGGGACGTGATAAGGGGGCGTGGTTATCCGGGGGAGGGCTGGGGAAACGGTGACATGAATGCGGGACGTGACAAGGGGGCGTGGCTATCCGGGCGAGGGCTGGGGAAACGGTGACATGAATGCGGGACGTGACAAGGGGGCGTGGCTATCCGGGTGAGGGCTGGGGAAACGGTGACATGAATGCGGGACGTGACAAGGGGGCGTGGTTATCCGGGTGAGGGCTGGGGAAACGGTGACATGAATGCGGGACGTGACAAGGGGGCGTGGCTATCCGGGCGAGGGCTGGGGAAACGGTGACATGAATGCGGGACGTGACAAGGGGGCGTGGTTATCCGGGTGAGGGCTGGGGAAACGGTGACATGAATGCGGGACGTGACAAGGGGGCGTGGCTATCCGGGCGAGGGCTGGGGAAACGGTGACATGAATGCGGAACGTGATAGGGGGCGTGGCTATTCGGGCGAGGGCTGGGGAAACGGTGACATGAATGCGGAACGTGATAGGGGGCGTGGCTATCCGGGCGAGGGCTGGGGAAACGGTGACACGAATGCGGGACTGATAGGGGGCGTGGTTATCCGGGCGAGGGCTGGGGAAACGGTGACACGAATGCGGGACTGATAGGGGGCGTGGTTATCCGGGCGAGGGCTGGGGAAACGGTGACACGAATGCGGGACTGATAGGGGGCGTGGTTATCCGGGCGAGGGCTGGGGAAACGGTGACACGAATGCGGGACTGATAGGGGGCGTGGTTATCCGGGCGAGGGCTGGGGAAACGGTGACACGAATGCGGGACTGATAGGGGGCGTGGTTATCCGGGCGAGGGCTGGGGAAACGGTGACACGAATGCGGGACTGATAGGGGGCGTGGTTATCCGGGCGAGGGCTGGGGAAACGGTGACACGAATGCGGGACTGATAGGGGGCGTGGTTATCCGGGCGAGGGCTGGGGAAACGGTGACACGAATGCGGGACTGATAGGGGGCGTGGTTATCCGGGCGAGGGCTGGGGAAACGGTGACACGAATGCGGGACTGATAGGGGGCGTGGTTATCCGGGCGAGGGCTGGGGAAACGGTGACACGAATGCGGGACTGATAGGGGGCGTAGCTATCTGGGCGAGGGCTGGGGAAACGGTGACACGAATGCGGGACTGATAGGGGGCGTGGTTATCCGGGCGAGGGCTGGGGAAACGGTGACACGAATGCAGGACTGATAGGGGGCGTGGTTATCCGGGCGAGGGCTGGGGAAACGGTGACACGAATGCGGGACTGATAGGGGGCGTGGTTATCCGGGCGAGGGCTGGGGAAACGGTGACACGAATGCGGGACTGATAGGGGGCGTGGTTATCCGGGCGAGGGCTGGGGAAACGGTGACACGAATGCGGGACTGATAGGGGGCGTAGCTATCTGGGCGAGGGCTGTGAACGCGGGAGGCAGAACTGCCATTCCTGACAAACTGGCTCTACCATTTTAGAGAAGAAAGCATAGTTCCCTTTGTGTTAGAGCAATATTAAATATTTTAAATATTTGATATTAATATATATATTAAACATTATAATAATAATGTTTTGCAATTAGGAATGCTTGGTTTCAATGCAGATAAAAAAAGATCAACTAAACGTACATGCGCACATGACCCAATTTAGATTGTGAGTGCAATCATAATAGTGGGAACAATAGGCCTATATCACGGCACATTTTGTGTAGGAGCAGAGGTATGCCTATGTATTTAATATAGGCTATTTATTTGATGGATTTGGATTATTTCAATGTACCTTTTCATTTACGTGTAGTGTAATATGCAGCTGTATATTTTCTAAAAGGGAATACCTGTTATTCTTGTGAATATGAGTTGTCTTAAAATAAAAGTGCTTGTGACATACTTGGGTTTTGGTCCGTATCGCCCAGCCCTACTTGGGACCAGTGCTTTCAATCACACACTTACCCGTCATTATGTGGCTCTATTCGGATAAGAGATGAAGTGTGTGTGGGGGTCAGGACCAGTGCTTTTAATCATACACTTACCTGACATTATTAGCCTATTCCGCCCACTTTTCGAGACGTATATGCTCTCCTTGTCAAAGTGCAAACTGCAGACATACGCGCTACTCCTGAGAACATGAAACGAGGGACCATCATCCTCCTTATCAGCCTCACCAAAGACTTGCGGAGGAGTTTGTCTTTGGGTAAATGGTGTAAACTGAGGTAGGGCTGTCTTTGTTTAGACGTTGAGCAGCCCGGTACATTACAATAACAGAGAGGAGGGGAGGCGGCCACAGTTTGTCACGTATCTGGGGTAACTACCGGAAGTAAGAGTACACTGCTCGGCAATTTTTAACGTTCCGGAAGCAGGAAATGTGACATAGGCCTATTGGAAGCTTTGAAATAAAGGTAAACTGTCAGTATGAGAGCGATTATTCATTGAATAGATAAGAATCCAAAACAAACCAAGTGATGCTTAAGCAGATAGGTATTATATGATTAGATGATTTTGTCCTTTGGTTTGTATAAAAGGACAAAATGGCTGTGCTGTTTTTTTCATATTCTGCTTTGTCTCAAGTAGAACGTCATAGCATACATACTATATACTAACATAGGGTCAAACAACATTCTTCAGAAGATGCTAAACAGCACTGCTTTATTTTTAATGGTACCATTCAATGATTAAATACTATATAATTGTTTTATTATCATATCATTGTAATACCCTATTAAGAAAGGGTAGTTGGGAAGCAACAACATACAGCAAACCTTTTGGCACTAATACAATATAAACAAATACAATATAGTAACTATAAAAATATCTAGTGATGTTTGATTACTAAACCTTTACAATTCACACCATCGTTATATCAACAACACAACCTCTTGTGAGGGAACAATCACTAAAACGGTGAGTGGAATTTGTGGATTTTTTGAAAATGTCACACTGCAGGAGGGAATGTGAAGTAAGCATTCCATTGTTCTTGTTATATGGCAAATCTTGAATCAATTGAACAGTAAAGCAGTCAAAGGAACCATATTAGATACAAGACACACACACACATTTTGATTTGCCATTTGCAACAAGTACAATGGAATGCTTATTCCCCCCCGCAGTATGAATTTCTAAAACTATACTATACTATACTATAAAAATACTATACACAGCATATTTTGCATACATTACATTACAATCACAATGCAATAAACACTAAAAAGCGATAAGAGGGTGGGCTAGGAGGAAGAATATCCATAACATTTCAAAAATACTCAAAAATACTCTTTTTTTACAATAAAGATATTAAAAGGGAAATACAGTTTATACATGACTTTTTATCCATCCACTAGGAGGCAGACGTTACAGAGTTTACAAAGTTTGTCTATGCAGAACAAACAGCAGAAAACACAGTGACAGCGTTATTCTTTTAATTCGATTTCCTCATCTTTCAATGAATTTAAAACATTTTTAATAGTAGAGGCCAAACAGTTGACAAAATGTTTTATCAATGCTTAATTACCTAATCAATAACTTAATACCGGTACAATTACATATGTGCAGAGATTGTTCAGTGTCAAATACACATGAGTGAAAATAATTGAACATTTTTTGCAAAGGAACAAATTGTTATTTTTTTGGCATATTAACTTGCTTGATATCATGTGTCAGCACAAAAAACGGCAACTTGGGAGGTAAACTATCACAATGTTGTGGAGTGTGTGAAGCTAGGTGATGCTGCACACCTGTGGGTCCTTGATTATCAAGGACCCACATGAATAAATGTAAGGGGAGGCCTGATCCCTGAGTGAGACACAACACGGGAGACTTACTGTGCATCATCACAGTATGTCTCCCATGGATTCATCAGGTGGTGGGCTGGCCGGCAGCACCGGCTCTAACAGAGACTGGGGCTGGGCCACCTCGGCCACCAGTCTAAGCTTGACGCTGCCACCGTCTGCGATAGGCCACCCTCATCTTCCTTTTCAGCGGTTGCACAACCTTCATAAACCTCCTCTTGAAGGTCTCGCTGAGTGTGATGTACAGGAAGGGGTTAATGCAGCCGTTGGTGTAGCCCATGCAAATTGCAATGTTATAGGCATAGGTGAAGGCGCTGGGATTGTGCTCCCACAGGCGAGCCAGCTGCAGGATGTAATACGGCACCCAGCAGGTGAAGAACGCCAGGCAGATGGCCAGGGACATGCGGGCCCTCCTGATCCTCGCCCTCAGGCTCCTGGCAGGCAGGGGCGCCACGCTGGTGGTCATATTCTGTAGGATCTTGAATAACGCCAGGCCCATGATGGCCAGGGGCAGCACGAAGAAGCAGACGCACTCGTAGAGCATGAACCAGTACATGTCATTGCTTGGGTTGGGCAGCAGCACGGCGTAGCACATCAGGCCCCCGGGCAAGGGCATAAGTCCTGTGTACATCCATATGTTGATGATGGTGAACAGGGACATGGCCCACACCAGCCTGATGGCCAGGCGGGCAGTGTACGACGTGCGGATGTAGTTACAGCGAATATGGTGCATCAAGGCCAGGTAACGGCCCACGGTCATCGTGGTCAGGACGTACGTGCTGACAATCTGAGTGTTGGAATGCAGCGCCATGATGATGGAACACATAGTAGCAGTGAACTGCCAGGCGCCTTTGCCCTGCAGTTGGTGGTTCAGGAAGGGCACGCTAAGGAGACACAGCAGGTCCGCGATGGACAAGTTGAAGATGAATATGTCGGGAACGGTCTGATTGGCAGGGCCTTGGTTCTTCTTTTCGATGGTGTGGATCACAATGCAGTTCATCAGGATGCCCAGGAAGCAGGCCAATATGGTCAGGAGGATGGCGCTTCTCCCCATGGTCACTTTTACACCTCAATACCAGATCAAAGACATGTCATATTTAGATATGATGAATAATGATATGATGTCAGTTTCAACATTACAGGTAATGAGATATATACATTGCACATTGAAGATATACACGTACATCTCCAAAATATCTGTCCCCCCTGGCCCGGTCACATGTTGATGATTAAGCCAGCGTATGCCGACGTATCAAAATGTCTCTAAAACGCTGGCATACATTGAATAAGTAATAGGTAAGTTTTGTATAAGTTAAGAGCACGCTGAAGCACACTGGTATACGTTGTAGTACAGCGAGGTCTGCCTGACATATGCCAGCGTATGACTCATACCAGTGGCGAACCGTGTCTATCACAACTGGACCTTCTGTAGTCAATTCCGCAACATCATCATATTCATCTGTTGCCATTTCGACGTAAAATCCCTACGTATAAAAAAACCAACGTAGCACTAAGCTAGATCCTCTGTCTCGAGCCAGTTAACTAATGGGTCCTTCTAGCATACCATGGAACCTTGGGGAAATCTGAAAGAATACGCCCATTGGCTACAAATCAATATATGATTGGTTGGTCAAATTGTCAATCCAAACGTACGCTCTCATTCAGTCTAAGGGCCAAAGTCATCGGGAATACTTTGGTTGAAGGATATTCTTCCCAGCAACCCAGAAATATATCTGATTGGTTGCATTTTTTTTCTAACACAAAACCACTCAAATGCGTAGTACATGGACCGAGAAAGACAAACGTAACACTGTAAAATGACAGATCAACAATACAGATACGATTCTTATTTATTCATTTTATTTAAATGTTATTAAATTGTATTAATATAATTAATTATGTTGGGTTTCATGTTTCATCTGAGGGTTCCAGGGTCTTCTCTGATTACCTTGATGGCCCTGACGGTTCACCACTGGCTTATAAGCTGGCATACGCGGGCCATAAGATGTAGGTAAGTTAAAATAAAAACAACCAAAAAAACATTGATAGTTCAGCGTATGCCAGCGTTTTAGAGACATTTTGATAAGTTCGCATACGCTGGCTAAATCTTCAAGGTGTGACATGTTCAAAAATATTCATTACACATAAAGTGAAATATTTCAGTCAGTTTATATTGAAGTCGTATTACTTATTACAGCTTAAAGCTTATTAAAATCTAAAATCCAATATCCCAAAATATTACAACATGACATAAGACCAATCAAATAAAGGATTCATAATTCAGAAAGGTCGACCTTCTAAAAAATATGTTATGCACTCAATACTTAGTCGATTCCTTTTGCCCTTTTGTGACATCGAAGCAATCTGCCTGTGGTGACTACATCCTTATTTTTGAAGATGCACCTGTAGTATTACATTTGATTTCATGTAGAAAAGCTTTTAAAATGCCAGTAAGCAATAATCGATCAATAAATCCATAAATCAATCGTGTCCGTGCTCCATTTTGTATTTCTGTGCTTTCTTTGAATTACCCCATGGGGAATAAGTAAATATGTTTTTTTGTCGTTCTTCAAACGAACTTTACTTTTAATACCAAACGCTCGGTCTGGGTCTGGCGTTTCGTTATCTGTGCGGTGCTTTGGGATAGCTTCTATAGAAGCCCGCTCACATGGGCATGTATGGTCAATCTATGTTAAACTTTGTAAGACTTAACTATATATATATAGGAGGTTTATGATATTGGTCAGCTACTATGTGGCCTAGATACGTAGACAGAAGTGTGGTAATGTAAGAGAGACGTCCGTCATGACTTCTGTCACGACCAAACGCAGGCGCGTCTCCGAGCAAGAGATGTGCGCACGTTGGCCTGTTGCTCAACGCTCGTCCTGAGTGAGTGAATTAATTATTGAGAAAAAGACTAACAAAACATCAAAACTGCATCATGGCTTAATGGACAACTTCACTAAGATATAGGCTACATACATACTCTGACTTTAGATTGTGGCATAACGCACGATTACATAGAAAACAATGTTTAATATGAATGACTTTTCTATTTCGTTTTTTATTTCTATTTCCTTTTAAAAGTAGTGTTGCGTTGAGTTGGTTGTGTGATACAACGATTGATCTATAGACTATTGATCTAAATGCATGCTGGAATTGAGAGACACTGTTGATCATTGTGTGTAACATACCTGCGGGCAGATTAGAATATCCGTTCGATTAATTCTCCGAAGAAGCGTTGAATACATCCATTAATATGTCCAAGACAGCCAGGTGAGGAAAGTATCAAGTAGTAGCCGAAAATGTTCAATGTTTAAATCATTCACTCTTCAGAACAAAGTTGTAGCCTATAAGTCTATATGGCTGAAGTTGGTGAGGCACTGTCAATATGAAGAGACGCGTCTATCTCGATGTGGATATCTCCGCACTTGACAATGTTGTCCAGTCGAAGGTCTAATCGAAATGGAAGGAACGGCAGTCGAGCGATGAGCTGTGTAGAAAGGATTTATTCTTCTTTATACCGCGTTTGAAGGACTTCCCACCGGGTGTGTTACCTCGCCGTACCACTAGATTGCCTTTAGTTACGCGTAGATAAACCAACCGGGCTGAAGGAGAGCAGAGTGCTCTGCTGACATCTTTTGGTCATTCATTTACTGACGCGTTGACAAACCATATTTTTAGCCGCACCAAACCCTGACTTAAAACACGGATGGATAAGGATGTACCAATCTCTTTAGTTTTTCTTTCATGTGTTATTTAATGTCTGACCTTTTTGTCAGCTGCATCACTGTTTATCAGGCAGCCTGCCAACATGAAATTAAAACGTATTTAACAATATTTATAATATATATTAGTATTTCTCTCTTAGATACTTACTACTTATTTTCGTCAAATACTGTGTGGATAAGGTACACATTAAATGGTATTCTGATATTGGGACACACCTTTGTCCCAATATCCTTTGCATATCCACCACACCACCACACACATGTTATTCTACGCCTGGCTAAGTCAATATCATGTTTCTTTGGATACAAACAAAGAGTTTTGTTTCTGAAAGTTTAGATTCTGATGTATAGAGAGTATTGAAGCTAATAACTAATATTAACAGTCACCCTAATAACACCAGTATGATGGGGCTTGTCTGCTTGGCCATATGCTGGGCAAGATGGCTGACTATATCACAGCACTTGAGAAAAATATATGTTGATGTCAAACGAGATGTAACGGCCAATGAAAATCGGATCGAGGAGGAATCGAGGAGTCCCGTATAGCTGCGACAGAGGACAAGCTGAACAGCACCGAGTCTGCATTAGCTGCAGCTATAAAGCGCATTGCCTCCCTAGAAGTGAAGACGGACGACCTGGAGAACCGTGGGAGAAGGAAGAACATTCGGTGTTTGGTCTTAAAGAGGCCGCTGAAGGCAGTCGCCCACTTCTGGACTTTGTGCATGACATGCTACCCAAATAGCTGAAGTTAAGATCCGACAACTCATTTATATTGGAAGGAGTCCATCGTACGCTGGAACCAGCAAAGCCCAATACCAACAGGGCATCAGGTCATTGTCCGTTTTCTCAAGTTCCAGGATAAAGAGTTTGTCATGTGCTCCACCAGTTATCGGGACATTACAAATGGCAGAGCCCAGGATCTCTCGGCGGAAACTATGCAACAGAGACACGAGTTTGACGGTGTTAAGAAACTGTTTATCGACAAGGGGACTTTCCGTGGTTTCCATCATCATCCGTGCAAGCTGAGAGTGCTACACAACGGGAGGATTAAGCTGTTTTCCTCGTCGCAAGAAGCCGAGGGATTCCACCTTGATATCAAGGTCACATAATCTATGGTTGGTCAGGTTTGAATTATTTGCCTTATATGCGAATGGGGTGAGTTCGTTTACTTATGTACATACTTAGCATCCCAAATGTTGCCAGACTAAACTACGTTCGACTCTGAAAGTGAACAGTAAGAATAACACATTGCAGAGCAAGGGCATAAATGGTTATCAGGCTGACAGTGTCACATGTTGCTTCTGACTATGTGGTTGTATTTTTTTGTCATTTGTTTGGTCTAGTTTGACCAAAACATGTTCAGACTAGCATTCCTTCCCCTGCTCGTGACCGCTGTTTTGTAGAGCCAATCGTTTTCTTTTCTTTATTACATTAATATATATTTGTTTATTGTACTGGGCATTGTTGGTGGTCATTTGCAATTCGCCAGACAAGTTGAGGGTTTTACTTACTATGGGATTGTCTTGTCGTTTGGGGACTAGGCTGTTGGTTTCTGCGAGGGGGGTGGGGGGCTGAGGGGGGTTCTTTTTTTACCTCATTTTTGGTATGTTTGTTTTTTGTTGTTTTTTCTTTTATCCTAACTTTGCTATGGTCAAACACCTCACATATAGTACACACTATACACATCTCAGTATGGCTAACACACTTAGTGTTATGACATTTAACATCAGAGGTCTAGGTCACCCATTCAAACCCAAAAGGGTTCTTACATTTTTGAAAAAAGAAAAGGCTCATCTGTGCGATGAGGAGCACAAAAAACAAAAGAGAGACTGGGTAGAACAGGTTTACTTTTCCAGTTTCACAAGCACTAAAAGGGGAACGGCCATATTTATTCATAAAATTGTATTCTTTATTTTATATTAAAAGAACCACACAATGATTGCGAGGGTAGATATGTACTAATTTGTGAAATGCTTTATGGTCAGGAAGTCGCACTGTTTAACATCTATGCGCCAAATGAGGACTTCCCCAAATTTATGATGGATATGGTTACACACATGGTGGCGTGGTGTGCTGACAATAACCTGGCCCTCAACACCAAGAAGACCAAGGAGCTAATCATGGACTTCATCAACGGAGCGGAGGTCGAGCATGTCTAAAGCTTCAAATTCCTGGGGGTCCACATCTCCGAGGACCTCTCCTGGTCCCTCAATACTGCCTCACTGGTAAAGAAGGCTCACCAGCGTCTCTTCTTCCTGAGGAGACTGAGGAAAGCCCACCTGTCACCTCAGATTCTGGTGAACTTTTACCGGTGTGCTATTGAAAGCATCCTCACCAACTGCATCACAGCGTGGTACGGCAACTGCACTGTTTCCGACCGGGAAGCACTGCAGAGGGTGGTGAAAACCGCCCAACGCATCGTTGGATTACCCCTCCCTTCAATAAACACTACCCACCACAAACTGTGTCACAAACATAGTGGAAGACCCCTCTCACCCCAACCATGGACTGTTTGCCCTCCTCCCCTCCGGGAGGGGATATAGAAATCTTTGTTCCAAGTCAAGCAGGCTTAGGAACAGCTTCTTCCCCTCAGCTATCATCTCTCTTAACGCTGCACCACCAAGACAGCCCCAAACCCCCCTGCTGCCCCCCCCCCCCTGCTGCCACACCTCTGCTCAATATATCCTATAATAATAAACCACCATCAATGTCTTCAACTGCCTTGCACTGTATCACAACTACCTACCTCTACCTATAGTTTACATATTTATTGATAAGATACCTGTTAATGTGTACATGTTTACTGTACTATATATATATTTTAATCTTCAACTGTTGATATAACTGCAAATCTGCTCACTACCTGCTGTATATACATTGATATATATTTATCCTGATTTTCATAATTGCTTTTCCTAACTGCATACCCCTGATCACTACCTGTTCAATACTTACATACCTGTATATATTTATATATATTATTATGGTCATATCCCACACATACTCTATAAGTAATCTTATACTGTTTTTAAACCTAGTAGACTGTCTTTTAGCAATTGTAAACTGTAAATTATATATTACCATGCACTTTTTGCAACATTTGCACTCTGACAATAAATTTGAATCTAAACGAATCGAATATAATCGTATTGAGCCAATATAACATTCAACATGAATTATAATACATTCAAAAAGGACAGAAGGTGTCCTTTGTAAAAGGTGGAACTGAAGGTGTAAAAAGAAAAACACAACAGGAAGAAAATAAAGGATTTGTGATAAAGGTATGTAGGCTAACATTGTATGTTAGCTTAAGTGCTTCCTAGCTAATGTTAGCTTTGTGGTGGAACATTATGGGACATAATTCACCATTTGTATTTAGTGTGTGTTGCACCACGGACCTGTTAGAGAGCGTACCGTGTTGTTGTTGTTGTTGTGGTTGTGGTTGTTGTTGTTGTTGTTGTTGTTGTTGTTGTTGTTGTTGTTGTTGTTGTGGTTGTGGTGTGCTAGCTGGACAGTAGCAGGTAGCAGATGTGTTTCCCTTTGTAAAACCTAATGGAAAATAAAGTGTGGAGTTCCATACTAAACACGCCGCCGACATTTAGCCTATCTGCTAAGGAGAGGGCACGCCAGATTCTGGATATTCAGGGTCTGGGGGACAGTAAGCCGTCCCAGCTCATGGAGATGCTGAATCTGCTGGGGGGGGAGGATCCCCGGATTTTGTTTGTGGAGCCGTTTTTGTTCCTGCGCCACTTGCCGCCCCGGGTTCAGACGGCGCTGGCCAACACGACCATTACTGAACCCCACGCCCTGGCTGAGGAGGCTGACTGTTTCTTCCTGGCGACCCAGCAGCCCGGTGCAGATGTACTAGCTGCAACGCTCAGTGCTCCCTCGCCGGTTAGGAGGGCTTGGGGGGAGCAGACCGCAGCGGTTCCAGGCCGGCATGGGGACGCGGGAGAATGTTTTTACCACGCGCGGTTCGGGGCCAAGGCGAAGAAGTGCATCGCTCCCTGCAGCTACAAGCCTCCGGGAAACGAGAGGGCCGGCGCTCGGTAGTGGCCCTGAGCGTTGGCGGCACGAGCGGGCTGCTCTTCGTTAGCGACAGTGTCTCGGGAAGCCGGTTTCTCTGTGACACGGGCGCTCAGCGGAGCGTGGTTCCTGCGTCGAGGGAGGACGTCGCTTGAGGGGGGCACGGACCGCCGTTGACGACAGCTAATGGCAGCCCCATCCGCACTTATGGTGTGAGGTCGATGTGTTTATGTGTTGGGGGCAGCGGTTCAACTGGGATTTCGTCATAGCAGATATTTATTTTCCCCTACTCGGGGCAGATTTTTTATGTGCTCATGGGCTCCTGGTGGATGTTAGAAACAAACGCTTGGTTGATGCCTTGACGTTTTCCTCCCTTGTGTGTACGCTTGGCAAAGCGGAATACAACGGGCTGTCGGGTTCGCTGTCGGGTGCGGACAAGTACCTCAGATTGTTGGCCGAGTTCCCGGACCTGACGCTGCCCACCTTCTCTGTGCCCACCACCAAGCATGGGGTGGAGCACCACGTCACCACTGAGGGACCCCTGGTCTACGCCAGGGCCCGGCGGTTGAACCCTTCTAAACTCGCAGTAGCGAAGGCGGAGTTCTCAACCATGGAACACCTGGGTATCATCCGCCGGTCTCACAGTCCTTGGGCGTCTCCTCTGCACATCGTCCCCAAGCCTAATGGCGGTTGGCACCCTTGTGGGGACTACCGCCGCCTCAACGACGCTACGACACCCGACCGCTACCCAGTGCCGCACATTCAGGACTTTTCGGTGGACCTGGCGGGTAGGCTGGTGTTTTCTAAGGTGGAACTGGTGCGTGGATACCACCAGGTGCCCATGCATCCCCTGGACATTCCCAAAACGGCGGTGATAACGCCATTTGGGTTGTTCGAGTTCCTGCGGATGCCTTTTGGGCTCAAGAACGCCGCTCAAACATTCCAGCGCCTGATGGATTCGGTGCTGCGGGACTTACCGTTTGTGTTCGTCTACCTGGACGACATACTCGTCGCCAGCACTTCTGAGGAGGAACACCGGTCTCACCTTCGGGCCCTTTTCATGAGGCTCAGCCAACATTCAACTCACTGCATTTATTTCACTTTGTCACTTTTTCAGTATTCAGTATGACCGGGCCAGCCACGCCCGGTCGTTCCCACCAGCTGGAGGCGTTCCGTGTTCGAGGCAGTGCACAACCTGTCGCACCCCGGCGGGAAGCCTCCGGTGCGGATGGTGGCCGCGAAATTCGTCTGGCGGGGGCTCAAAAAGGACGCGAAGGCTTGGGCCGGCACGTGTGTGGCTTGCCAGCGTGCTAAGGTGCACCGCCACACGAAAGCCCCCCTGGAGAAATTCCTGATGCCTGAGAGGAGGTTTGACCACGTCAACATCGATCTGGTTGGTCCATTACCCTCCTCCCAGGGTTTTTCCTACCTCCTAACTATGGTGGACTATGGTGGCGACCTGGGTGACAAAGCTGAGCACGTCTCAGTGGACCGGGTGAAGGCTGCTCACATGGACATGGACCAGCCGGTGGTGCTGGCACAGCCTCCGCGACGGGGTCGCCCCCCGGCCTTGACCCCTGTCACCGAATTGGGGCCTGCGGTTCCAGTCCCACCTTTCCCAGCGGCCGCCCCTGTAGAGGTCGCCTCCCCGGCTCCCGTTCTCCCTGGTGGTCACAGACTTTGTGTATGGGTGAATTCGGGGGGGGCTTGTGTGGTGGAACGTTATTGGACATAATTCACCATTTGTATTTAGTGTGTGTTGCACCACGGACCTGTTAGAGAGCATACCGTGTTGTTGTTGTTGTGGTGTGCTAGCTGGACAGTAGCAGGTAGCAGATGTGTTTCCCTTTGTAAAACCTAATGGAAAATATAGTGTGGAGTTCCATACTAAACACGCCGCCTCCGACTCCCATTCATCGGCTCTACAGCTTACTGATATGGTTTTTCATTAGAACAAGCTTGTTATTTTTACAATTAGTGTCACGGTTTAGGTGACCCCTAAACTTCACCCAACACAGGATTTCAATTCTCCAGCACACACATCACACAAGAGACCAGGATATTAATAAAATAAGGGTTGCTTTATTAATCAAAGATTTCATAAAAAGACAGGTAGTAAGACCCCTATAGACCCACCCTCAGCGCCACTCTTACTCTGTCCCCTACTGCTCACGTGTGCAGTGTAGAGCCTCCTTAGGTGAATGTTACCCTTTAGTACTCTCCCACTGCAACCCAGAATTTGGGCACACGCTACAACCCAAAACAATGGGCACACGGTACAACCCAGAAATTAGCACACTGTACAACCCAAAAGGGCACACCACTGCAACCCAGACTGGGCACACGCTACAACCCAAAAAACGGGCACACCAGTGACACTCCCACTAGGACCCATCCCTTGGTGCTGCCCTACACTGCCACCCCTCTAAAAGGACCCTTGAGTTCCTGGGGTAAATGGGGTATTGGGGGAAGGAAGGACATACGGGACAAAACATAAATTGGAGTGGGGATGGGTTCTCGCTCCCTGCACTGCCGAGAACTCAGTCCCCACAAAAATAAAAATAAAGAGTCTCTGGTCTGGGCGGGACGAGGGTGGTGGCTCCGCCCCCGACGTACACAACGCCGTCGCTTGTCCCGCCAGTAACACGGCCGATATCGCCTCTCTCTCCGAGCGCATTCAGCCTATCCCATTCTAGGCTGCTGTGGTGACCGGATCTTGTTTTATTCAGTGTCTTCATTAAATGGAGTAGGCTCAACTCCAACGTTAACTCCCGTCTCATTCTCCATTATTCGAACATAACAGTGGCTCCAGTCAATCATGGTCCCATCCCACCCCGTGACATTAGCTTATAGTTGATTAGTCAACATGAATAACTTGGGTAGGATTGCAACTAGCGTAGTGGTCCCCCCAAGTTGAAACCACCAGCACTTCCTGTGAAGGTTCTTTCTCCAGAAGAAGCGCACCAGGTTGCTGCCAGCTTGGTACGAGTAAAGGAAAGAGAAGCTGCGTGGCTATCCTAGCTCTTTTCTCACTCAAAACATCTTGACTGGACAGGCTATAATGCATGGGAAGAAAATCTCAGAACACAGTCAAGCCTAAAACTATTGTAGTGTTTCGGCCCCTTATTGATTCTCCACCTTCACACCCAGATACCGTGCTCACAACCCTTGTCTACCTTGAGAAGTCACTGAAAATCTTTGGCAGGAAGTATGCACACACCACACTGGATCTGCAGCTTTACATCAGGGCGTGTCATATCCGGAGGAGTGACCCAGTTCGATGGAAATCGGTCACCATCCATCCCGGCATGATGCCATTCAGACTATGGCGACTGTATAGCTCAGGAGGTAGAGCGGTCGCCTCACAACCGGAAGGTTGCTGGTTTGATTCTAGCAAAAACTGAGCACCCTAACCCTAACAGCTCCTGCCGTGCTGGCTGTCTCCTTGCATAGCTGACTCTGCCGTTTGTGGTTGAATGTGTGTAGGAATGAGTGAATGTGAGGCATGACTTGTAAAGTGCTTTGGATAAAAAGCGACATATAAAAGCATCCATTACCATTCTTTGGCTGTATTGGAAAGGTGGCATCTGCTTACAGTGGCATTTAGTAGCATCACCCACATTCTTAATGGCAGATCCTGGACAAATGCACTGCGTGCATATCGAATGCTTGTTGCTTTCCTCCCCCAAGATCTTCTGAAAGATGGA
The DNA here is from genome assembly GCA_027704905.1 of Muraenolepis orangiensis. Classification (NCBI taxonomy): domain Eukaryota; kingdom Metazoa; phylum Chordata; class Actinopteri; order Gadiformes; family Muraenolepididae; genus Muraenolepis; species Muraenolepis orangiensis. The sequence goes on along the minus strand of CM051003.1, from coordinate 2,813,242 downwards.
CCACAGATGGATGCTGCTATCACAGAATATCTGGACAAGGCACGTGACCACCCTACAGGCAGGCTCTGGGTGGATTGCCTGATTCATCCAACCATAATTGCACTCATTCAGACTTCCTTTTACAGCAGCACTGCCTCGAGCTGATGGTCCTGTACTTCTTTGCAGCTGGGAACCATAATTATGCACGGTACATCACCTGGTACCTCAGGATTGGAATGAATCTTCCACATGAGGCCAAGGGGGACCTTTTAGATGGGGTTCAAGTCTGCCGCCACTCTGACGGAGGAACTGCTGTACCTGCTGACCAGTTTGGTGAACAGCCCTACATTAAAAATGGGATTGGACAAGGTGGGTTGAAAGGTATCTCAACCAATGAGGAGCAAGTTGCAGTGTGGATCAATTCCCATTCAATGTGTTCCCATCTTTCCTAGACAGTGGAGGAAATTAATACAAGTCAGGACATGCCAGATAATCCAGAGGAGGAAGATGGAAATGAGAAGCAGAGTAGATGGAAACATAAGGAGGAAGGTGAGAGAAGACGAGAGCTGGATCAAAGGGATTGTGAGAAAATCCTGGAGGAGTTCCAGAAAAACTTTCATCCGTTGAAAGATAATCAGCAAATCCTGTACATCGTAAATGGACAGGTGGCTCCAGACTCTGTGAATGTGCAAAATGCTCTTCAGATTGATAAACATCAGAGCAAAGATTTTGCAGCTTCTCTTCCAGATGGCTTTCATAGCACCATTGAGAAGAGAGTCAAAACCATGGCAGTGATGAGGAAAGTTATTACTGTTGTGGCAAGCCCATCTACAACATGGAGGCCCTCTTTACTCGATTATTAGTTGTGGAGCAGCAGCGTGGCATAGAATTAAAAGATGTCTTGGATCATGAGCTCAGCCCTGTTCCTAAAACACTCATCAATGAATTTGGTTGCCTGAGAAAAAGTGACAAGTCTGTCCTTCAAGATATTGGAGTACCTGATGAAAATGCTCACCTTCCCAAAGTTGTTCTAGTTGATGCAAGTCAGCTGCTCTACCCCATTGTCTAGCCTGTGGCAGGTACAATCGGGGACATTGCCTCTAGCATCAATGCACACCTTGCCAATGCCTATACTGCAGCTGGAGCTGATAAGACCCTTGTCATCTTTGACAGTTATAATGATGAGCCCAGTGCCAAAGATCATGAGAGGAGAAGACGAGCAGGAGTTGGTGCAACTGAATACAAGCTGACACTCAACACACCCCTTCCTGGTCGAGAAGCCGTGATGAAGAGCACATCAAACAAGACACAGCTATTGCGCCTTCTTTGCACATATGACCTCATCACTGATAAGATCCTGCTTGTGAACCACATGGACCGCATCGTCAAGCATGAGGAGGCTGACATCACCCTCATTAGCTACATGCTGGAAGCAGCTAGAGCAGGGGCACCCACCCTACGTATCCTAAGTGATGACACTGTCGTATTCATCCTGTTAGTGTACTGGGCTTGGAAGGCCAACGTTCAATCAGCAGTGCAGATGGAGAAGTGGGATGGCACCATCCTGGACATTAATGCCTCCATCAGGACATTGGGTGACAAATGTCAGGGTCTCCTGGGAATGCATACAGGCTGTGACGCTGTCTCCTACCCCTGTGGAAAGGGCAAGGCATCTGCGCTGAAATTACTCCAAGGAAGTACCATGCATTGTCTTGATACAAAGCTCGGAGAACCTGATGCCACTCACAGGTGGCAGGGGGGTGGCAGTTTAGCTCAAGAGGTAGCGCGGTCGCCTCACAACCGGAATGTTGCTGGTTCGATCCCCGCCGCCTCCTCCTAGCAAAAGCAAAAGCTGTCGAGGTGTCCTTGAGCAAGACACCCTAACCCTAACTGCTCCCAACGTGCTGGCTGTCTCCTTGCATGGCTGACTCCGCTGTTGGTGGTGGAATGTGTGTGTGAATGTGAGACTTGATATGTAAAGCACTTTGAGTAACCATTGGTTAGAAAAGCGCTATATAATATCCATTTACCACAGTGACCTGAAAGATACCGGGATTGAGTTCTTCCTTGCATTGTATGGGCAGAAGAAAGCCAAATCGGTGAATAATGCTCACTATCAGGTCTACAGTCGGAGGAAAAAGCCACCTGAACTTAAAAAGCCTCCTCCAACTGATGTCAATGTGATGCTGCATATACTGCGTGCTCATCTCCAGGTGAGTGAACCACCTGCAGAGGCCAGAGACATTACAACATTTGGGTGGGAGGTTGCAAAATGAGGCTTTCATGCCCGCTGTTTACACCCAGACAGTGGCTCCAGTTAATTGTCTGGACTTCACTAGCTGCAGCTGCAGCGCATTTAAAGCCTGCAGCCAAAAAAATGCAGCTGCCATGCTGCAAGTTGCACTGACTATTGCAAGTGTGAAGGAGGTGAGGTCCGCTGCTGCAACCCATTCACAATACATGAAGACAAAGAAGATGAGGAGGCTGAAGGCCATTGAGTGTGAGGTTGTGGTTGTTATTCCAGGTTAACTTCAAGTGACGTTATTGCTGTTTCCTGTATTCTGTAATTTGTTAGCAAAATATCTGTTTTTGTAAATTTGTAAATGGTTGGATTTTTGTTATAATGTACATACACTTTTTTTCAATAAATATAGTGTTGTTATTTATGATAATGCTAATAATGGCATGACAATGAGGCTAGACATGTTGTCTTATATTGTATATGCACTATTTAGTACAATACCATTAAAATGAACTTATTCTGGGAAGTCTGTGATCATTTTTGATTTTCTTCTTTATTTTAGCTGACAATGAGCTAATTATGCAAACTATACAAATTGCCCAACATGCAACTCTTAGCAACCAAAGTTAAATTGTATCCACTAGGCCTATAGATGACATTTCATTCATAAAAGTTTATAGGAAACAACATTTCTGGGTCCAAGAAATTTCCAGTAGACTATCAAGCATCGAGGACATTCTGAAAAACTCAATTTCACTGAAAGGGAAAATTACTTTGATTTACATGGTCCTGTTAGATCATCATTGTTGTTCCATGGCCCCACTTAAGAGTGTGTGGCAAAAATATATGGGACATGATCTTAATGATGACCAGTGGTTTACTATGTGTCAGAACGTCTTCACTTCATTGTCTTGAAATAAAAGAATTGAACAGAATTACAAATGTATGCACAGGTCGTACCTCACCCCGGTTCGTTTAAGTAAGATGTATCCTGACTTATTCTCCAGGGGTCTTGTAATATATGTGCTGGTTCAATTATCCTTGTCTTTTGTGAATGTAGAAAATTAAAAACACTTTTGAAAAGCAGTACATGACCAACCAAGGCATTGCAAATTCCGTTTTGGTACGGATCCGGAAAGGACACTAGATCTCTTATCTGTCAAGAGGCTTGGAATTATATCATATATAGCAAAGAAATTAATTCTGCTCAACTGGAACCTACCAAGACCTCCAACATTTAATTTGTTCAAAAATATTCTGAACCAAACACCTAAACTGAACCCCCCCCCCCCTTTTAAAATGATATGGGGAAGCTATTCCAGAAGACATGGGAACCCTATATGGTCCTCTGACCATCTGCCCAATCCGGACTTAATTAGTGTCTTGACTACATAGAAAAGAGACATAGTGTTACGACCCAACAAGACCGGCTAGCCAAATGTGCCCGAGAACCCAGAAGAAGAGACAGGACACCCAAAACAATGGATAATGTCTTAATACTGAAAGATCCACAAACTCAAAAACAACAGGGTAGGGTTGGATAGGTTACGAGGTGTGGTCGACAGGGGGAGATGGTCCAGAGGGTGGAACGCGGAGAGGGTCGAATCGTTATCTCGGTAAAATATGGCATGAATCGTGTTAACTGGTTTTTTTCAGTATCAAGTATGTATTTAGCATGTATATAATGTATCTAATGTATTTTTTTACCAGCAAATATTGGTCTACAAGACCAGACAGTTTTGCTTCTAAAAAGGACAACAACTGTTGTATTAAAGTTCGGGTGGTTTTCATTGGCTTTGTTAAATGTGCTTGAAGAATTTCTTTTTACATTTTTTTCCAATGAGATTTGAGCACCATCGCCAGCATAAAACACACTTTCATAAGTTACCACGTATGTTCTCCCGGATATATATATATCTCTTTTTTTTTAATCAATTTTTCACTGCAGCCGACACAAATGACATGTTCACGGGCTGAAATTTTTCAGAAAGAAGGCAAAACAATCATAATTTAAAATATCTTGTAGTCGAATTAGTTGCAAGGTAACGATCGGCCCTCTTCTATCCAATAAACTCCTCTCCTTAAACGCACAACGATAATATATCGTCAGCCCTAACACACACACACACACACACACACACACACACACACACACACACACACACACACACACACACACACACACACACACACACACACACACACACACACACACACACACACACACATAAACACGCGCGCGCACACACACACACACACACGCACACACACACACACACACACACACACACACACACACACACACACACACACACACACACACACACACACACACACACACACACACACACACAGCTGGACCGCTGCATGTTTCATTATCCCATCACTTTCCACAATAAAGCGCACGAGGAGGGCGTGGGGTAGGAGTAATTGCGTGACGTCAGAGTCACGCGCTAGAATTCGCCTCCACAGCGGCGGCGGCGGCAGCAGCAGCAGTAGCTGCGTGCGAAACATGGCGGGCGACGGGGAGTCGTTGGAGTCTTGGCTCAGTGAGTAATATATCTCTCAAATGTATTTGTGTCATGTTTGCATGCACACTAAAGTACTGCGTGTCTTCCCTTTAGTTTTTAAGAGTACGTTAGAGCGAGAGGGAGAGAGAGAGAGAGAGAATGTAAAACGCAGGGGGGGGGGGGCCGGCGACAACGCTGTCACTGTCTTGCTGTTGTAACCATCGCTTGGCTCGGATTGCGAGCTCAGCTGTGACACAAGCATATACATCCAAAGTTAGTGTCAACGTTGGTCGTTGTTGTCGGCCCTTTTTTTTAAGTCGGGTGTAAGCAAGCAGGCAGGCAGCAATCAGTGCTAATGTGGCGAACGTTGGTGTGTGTGTCCTGCAGCCACCATGCAGCCTAGTGTGTTTTGGATGATTTAAAAGCTGAAATATATCTGGGAACTTGATTGACGTAGACCCCAGGTGCCTGTAGGCCTGGACTGAACACACACACACACACACACACACACACACACACACACTACTACTGTAGTACGTTGACAAGCTGTAGACTTCTGAAATCCGTTAACACGGATGAGCTTTTGGTTGAACTATGAATTATGGTATGTGTTGAGAGATACTCGTTTGTGACGAGTTGACTATATTTGACATTAGCTTCTCATGGGTATCTTGTCCGTTTGTTTTCCCATTTCATAAAAAAGGGGCAGGTTAAATGAAAGCTACATGATGTAAGACGTTTGCGATTATTTTCCAGACAAAGCCACCAACCCATCTAACCGACAGGAAGACTGGGAGTATATTATGGGATTCTGTGACCAAATCAAAGAGGAGCTTGAAGGGTATGGCTGGTATTTATTTATAAATAATGGTGTGCGTGTGCGTGCGCGTGTGTGTGTGCAATATCACCAGTGACTATTTCCTATTGACCATCTTCTTCCTTGAATGTCAACTTACAGTCCACTGATAGCTACAAGACTGCTGGCTCACAAGATTCAGTCTCCCCAGGAATGGGAGGCCATGCAGGCCCTGACGGTATGTAGTCTCACTGCACTCACATGATCTCCTCTGGGTCACTGCCACTCACTGTCATATAATAGTGCTGCGCTAGCATGGGGACAACACCAGGAATAAGGAAAAACCGATGTTCTACATAAGAAAATCGAAGGAACACATACAGAACCGTTCTTCCATTTCCATTATACTAGTGCAGTGTCTGTTCAAAATGTGCCAGTTTTGAACACATCTTTTTCGAGAACCGTTCATCCAACTTTACAATTGACACTGCACTTACTTGGGGTCCTCTGCAATACACTCTAGTGTTTCGCACAGACTGGGATTCTATTTGGGGTGGAAGCTGTTAAAGGAATACTTTGCCTGTTTTCAACCAAGTTTGTACCATTACAATGTGTGTTGTATATGTAAATGAACTATTGTCAATTCCCGTACATTTTACCAGCATTTAGCAAATTAGCTCGCCAGCAGAAGTCCACCAGGTGCTGCATTTCACGTTTTTTATGCTTCATCCGCTGCATTTTTGCCACCTACAGGGCTGTTTTAACAACTGTTGTTCTCTGGTCTTGGAGCACCAGTTATGTGGGGCTGTTGTTCCAGCTGTTGTCCTCTGGTCTTGGAGCACCAGTTCTCTAGAGCTGTTGTTCCAACTGTTGTTCTCTGGTCTTGGAGCACCAGTTATGTGGGGTTGTTGTTCCAGCTGTTGTCCTCTGGTCTTGGAGCACCAGTTCTCTAGAGCTGTTGTTCCAACTGTTGTTCTCTGGTCATGTAGCACCAGTTCTCAAGGGCTGTTGTTCTCTGGCCACGTAGCACCAGTTATATAGGGCTGTTGTTCTCTGGTCCTATAGCACCAGTTCTCTAGGACTGTTCTCTGGCCATGTAGCACAAGTTCTCTAGGGCTGCTGTTCCAACTGTTCTTCTTTTTTGTGCCTTTCTGCTTCATGGACAGCCCAGTTTTATAAAAAGCCAGACTTCCCTGAAGGAAATGTCAATATGTGGCTGTCCGCCACAAATCAATTGAAACAATTTGGAACTGCTGTACCTGCCAGTGCAGGGCCTGTTTGGATGAGTTTGCTTTGCCCTTTAACAGCTTTCTTATAAACTTGGCCTCCTCCAAACAATGTGACACTCAACATCACACTTCCATGGGTCCTCCGCAGTACACCCGCTGACTGTGAAGTCGATGAGCGGTTGTCCAGAAATCGAAGGACAGAAACCAACTCAGAATCTAAACCTGCTTACACACAGATAATCCTGGCTTTATAGGTAGATAATTGATCATATTTGAGTGACCCTGATCCTGTCCTGGTATTTTGACTTTTAGCATTAAATGTGATGTTATTTTTTATTGTCATTTTATTTGCTTTTAGTTAATGTTTTTAACATTCCTAGACATTCACAGACATTCAAGAATCCAAAACCATCAAGCACATCAAATACAGAACACTAACTATCGGTTGTTTCATTTATTCAGATTTTACTTTTTGACAATGTATTCTGCAGGTCCTTGAGGCTTGCATAAAGAACTGCAGTGGACGGTTTCATAACGAGGTCGGAAAATTTCGCTTTCTGAATGAACTGATAAAAGTCGTTTCGCCCAAGGTGAGTAACATTGAGAATTGTTTTACTAATAAACCCAAACTTTTAACTACTAAGCATTTGAACTAATAACCCAAAGCAGCTTTAACACCTCTCTTTTCCACTGCATGGTACTTGCCTCAACTCAACACTCTTACCAAAAGGTGAAGACACTGCAGACTACTGATTGTTCATAGAGAATTGTCACTAGAACAGTCATTGCGACACATGCAATGTTTCCCATACATTTTTCTATTTAATCACCGGTATAAAGGTATTTACTGGCAATCTTTTAAAATATTAAAAAGGTTGGCATAGTCCCCTTTCAGCAGTTCAGATTGCTACCGGGGAATGTAATTTGTGCTGTGTCAATGGCTCAGGAAGAACAAACATCAGACTGACTACCGTTGGCACCCATGGTAACACGGAGTAACTGCTGACAGATAATGGCATCACTGATGATTAGTGTTGGGGGGGGGGGGCTCTTCAGGTGAACACTGTTTCTGGGAGAGACTCGTCACCAGCGCTCCTTGGCGGTGAAATAACCATGATGACATATTCATTATGCAGTGAAGGCATTGCATAGGGCAGGTGTAAAGCCCATATGGGGGGGGAAAAACCTTTCTACCTTTCAGAAAGAGTTGTTTTTACTGCAATGTCTTCAAATGCTGCGTGTGTGCAGGACGGCTGACTGTTGTGTGTGTTGGTGCGGGACTCTCGCTCATTCTTGCTCATTCTTGCTCATTCTTTGTAAGCAACATTTGAGAAGGCAATTTTTATTTTTTCCATTTCAGTATTCGTTCAGGTTTCCATGGGTTTTGTCACTTTAGCAAAACACACACACACACACACACACACACACACACACACACACACACACACACACACACACACACACACACGCGTGCATGCTCTACTTGTCTTTCTCTACTTTAATATGCTTAACTTTTTCTGAAAGCAGGAGGCAAAAAGTCAGTAAAAAAACAAACGGTGTAATCCATGAGCTGGGTCAACTGAAAGACTAGGCGAGACCAAGCCTTGGTCGTGGAGTTTCTTTAGCGATTTCCTACCATACAGAAATGCTGTTTCCATGGCCACTTGAATCCTTGTCTAAAGCCGATTTAGAATGGTGTTATTGATGTCCATGTAAACATCCATAGATGGCCAACACCCAATATATCTTCTCATCCTGTCTATTGATCTATTTTGTAATTATTTGAAGTATTTTTGTTTTTGCAGTACTTTGGAGACAGAATATCGGAGAAAGTGAAGAATAAGGTCATTGAGATTTTATACGGTTGGACTGTTTCTCTACCGAATGAGACGAAGATCTCCGACGCGTATGAAATGCTAAAGAAGCAAGGTAACAAACCACATTAACTTGTACAAGATGTTATATTATACTCATTTGATGTTGCGTTTACATTGAGCTATTGATTTAGGCAGAGGTGATTTAGGCACAACCACTGGTTGTGGTTGTTAATAATAATGATAATGGTGGTAGTAGTATTATTTTGATTCCATGTGGGATGTGAGGAATTGGACCTGAAGGTGTCTATCTTGCGCCTCTTTACAACTGACTGAAGGTTTTATTAATTTTTTTTGGATTTCAGGAATTGTGATGGTGGACCCAGAAATCCCTCACGATAACACACTTAAACCCTCCCCTTCCCTGCGGCCCAAGAATCCTGTTTTTGAAAATGAAGAGAAGAGTAGGGTAGGAATGATTTCTTTGGAAATGTGTCCATAAACACATGGTAAATGGACATTTATATAGTGCTTTTGTAACCAATGTTACTCAAAGCAATGTCACAACAAGTCATGCCTCGCATTCACCCACGCATTCAACCACCAACGGCGGAGTTAGCCATGCAAGGAGTCAGCTAGCACGTCAGGAGTAGTTAGGGTTAGGGTGTCTTGCTCAAGGACACCTCCACAGCTTTTGCTAGGAGGAGACGGTGGGGATCAAACCAGCAACCTTCCGGTTGTGAGGCGACCGCTCTACCTCCTGAGCTATACTGCCGCACTTGCGCACATGCACATGCATCCACTTGTATGTTTAGTAATGCATGTATTCTGCTCTGCAGTAATGAGTCATATCAGGGATATGTCAATGGAAAGTCTCTCTTTGTTCCTACTTGGGCCACTAGGGCTGGCAAATCCTGACTTAAAGAGGGCAGGACGTTCGGTGGGTTAGTGCCGCATCAAATTGATGAATAGCTCCTAGTTTGTTTTCTCTCTCAAGCCATGGGGTAAGAGTTGTGCTTTGCTAGGCCTGGCTGTAGTTTTCTGTGGGAAACGGGCTGTGAGAATGTGACCTGAACTTTGTTAATCCGACTCGATGTGGCTTGCTGGGTTTCTCTGCCTTGCCCTTCGTAGAGATTAGCCGAACTTCTCAAAAGCAAAAAGCCTGAGGACCTGCAAGAGGCCAACCGGCTCATCAAAAACATGGTGAAAGAGGTGAGGACCAGCATCCATCTAGTACTGAAAAATACCCTCGTCATGAAAATCATGAATGTGTGTGTTCCTTCCAGGACGAGGTGCGTACCCAGAAAGAGGAAGTGGACAACAGTGTGACCCTCCTTAATGACATGTCGAATCACTTCAGTGCTGAGTTCTCCACGGTTGGAGACCAGGAGATCATCAGGGTGGGGCTTCACATATATTCGGTTCATTTAATGTTTTTATTTTTTACAAAACAAAAATGATTATTCTTTATTTTGTAAACCTCTTGATTGGTCACATACATGTACACACAGTGAAATTAGTTTCTCTGCATTTAACCCACCCTAGTATTAGCAGTGGGCAGCTATTGTATATACTTATTACTGAACCCCCCCCCCCCCCCCCCCAAGTTCCAAAGCCGAGTCCCAACAGGGACTATACCCCCTTGTTAACAGGGGGTATTAGTAAGTTCTCCTGGGGTTTTTATTTCACTACATCAAATGTATGGTATTTGTTTAGATAATTGTTTAAAGAATAATTTATTAGTATGGCCGACGCCATCCAGTTTAAAATGTCGACTTAAGTTTGGCTGTCCAGTTTTAAATGTCCGATTTAGTTAAGTTACAGCTGTTTGGAACATGGCTGATTTGGTGTCTTTAATCAACAGGAGTTGTATGGAGATTGTGATAAGCTTAGGCAGACTGTTTTCAAGCTTGCCACTGAAACTGAGGACAACGACAGTCACTTGGGTAAGGAATGGTGGAAATCTCCTTTTTGTTTAGTAAAGCCTAATTTGTGACTAAAGAATAAGATGCAAGTGCAAAACATAAGATTTACAAATTCAGAGACGATTCAGTAAATGTACATTAAGCACACACCTAGAACATGCGTATTGTCATGGCAAACACTCCAAAAGCAGCTATAAGAACATGCAATTAGACCAGCCTATTTTTCTAAATGCCGCTCGTCCAACAATGTTTTTTGCGTGTGTTTGGTGGCCCCCTAAACCTGGCTTGAATACCTTTACCTCCCACCAGGAAACATCTTGCAGGCCAGCGATGACCTCTCCCGTGTCATTAACTCGTACAAGAGGATTGTAGAAGGACAAGCCATCCACTGGGAGGCAGAAGGACATTTGACTGGTATGCAGGTTTCCAGTCCTAATCACATGAACTGATGCATTGTATCTTTGCGTGTCGCTACACTTTCACTGATATATGATGATGTACTTGTCGGTCAAAATGGGTTGAGTAAAGATACAACATTGTGTTTGCACAGGCACAAAGCCCCCAGGTCCCAAGGCAGAACAGTCGGAGGTCCTCATCGATCTGGTCGGCCTGGACCTCCAGGCCCCCCCGGCAGCTACCCCCAACAACCTGCAGGCCCCCCCCTCCCTGTCCCTTCTTGCAGATCTGTTTCACGGGACCGCTCCCCCCGCCACCCCTAAGCCAGAAGACCCCTCCACAGCCCTGTTGCTGCTCGGCCAGGAGCTGTTGTCTTTAGGTGATCGTCATTAAGCATGAACTGGCTGAGCACATTAAGTAAATTGGCATCGCTAAGGTTTGTCATGTTTTCTGGCTTTGCTTCATGGGATGCATGCTTTTGGAATTGTCGGCAGGTATCGTTGACCCTGCCCCTGTTATAAGTCAATCAACCATCACGAGGCATGAACCCCTGGGTCATCAATGGACGTCCTTACAGGTGGCTCAATTGTTTTGATGCATGAAACACAATGGCATGCTGTTGATTTAAGGGATCTCTTTGGCGTCATTCTATTCAGTTTTCTTTTTTTTCCTCTAGGACTCCAGTCAGGACTTTAATATTTTCTCCACCTCCCTTCAAGCCTCGGCCTCCTTCTCTGCCTCCTCGGTGTTCTCTACCAGCCTCTCCACAGCAGCTCCCCCGGGCCCGTTTCCAGCCTCGGCCTTGCACCACTCCGCTGTCTTTGCGTTTCCCTTCACAACCCAGTCAGCCTCAGCCAGCACCGTCCCCAGCCTGCAAGCCTCATTAGCTACCTCCTGCTCATCTTCCTCAGCCTCCACAGCTTCACCTGCTGGCCACCAGTCATACAGCAGCACCTTCGTCTCACATCTCCCCAGCCGTGCTTCAGTAACGGTGTTCCCATCGCAGTTGACCAGTGTGACTTTGCCTCAGCCTGCAAGCTCTGCCCCGGTTCCGCCAGGCCCTAGTATGGCAAGCAATGGCATTCTGCAGGATCTGGCCTTGCTGGACCTCGGCAGTCACAAACCGTGAGTCATTAAGACAAGTTACTGTCATTTAATGTAACCGCAAAAGTGCCTTTGCTGTCATCTAGGGGTGAAATGCCAATGACTAATGGGTGCTTGGCTGTTCATTGCTAATTCTGCTTTTCCATAAGTGCAGGTATAGCTAGCTAGAAACCTCAAATTTCTTTAAAAGGTTTTCATTCATTCTTGATTCAGTCTAACTGGCATGCTGGACGCAGGCACATCCTCCCTTCCCATGCCCCTTCTCCTGGGGGGGCTGCCAGCAGGACCTTCTGGTTCCCCACCCATAAAGAGTCAGGCGGACGACAGCCCTCTGTTGATCTCACTGTCCCCTGTCCTCGCCCTGAGTGGACCCAGTCCCGTAAAGGGCCAGGAGATCTCCTTGTCCAGTGTCAAGGTCTCCCTGAAGGCAATCAAACCAAGTGAGTCACGTTTTGGTTTTCATTTTAATGAATGATTTTAGTTGAACGGCAGAATTTGTCCTTTTCTCTTACTTTTAAATTTATTTTTTATGTTTCCTTGTTTATTTCGACATTCAGGCAAAGTGTGCCCGGTAACTGCATATGACAAATACGGTATCCGAGTTTTGCTTCACTTTGCCTCCGACTGCCCGCCAGACAGACCTGATGTACTTGTGATGGTGGCGTCCATGCTCAACGTAGCCCCACTGCCCGTTCACAACATAGTCCTGCAGGCTGCTGTCCCAAATGTACACACACACACACACACACACATACACATACACATACACCGAGAGAGAGAGAGGATGTACATGTCAACATTTCATCCATCTTCTCCCGCTTATCCGTAATCGGGTCGTGGAGGTAGCAACATTTCATTAATTGTCAGATAATGGATATAGATGAATAAATGGTACTGGTACTGAGCGGTCTCTTTTTCGTCTCTAGTCTATGAAGCTGAGAATACAGTCTCCATCTGGCACAGAGCTGGCTGCATTCAACCCCATTCTACCCCCTGCTGCCATCACCCAAATCATCTTGTTGGCCAACCCACTCAAGGTACTAGAGTCCAGTTTGTTCTGTTGAAAAAGAACATTCATTGTTTTCATTTGGAACGAGTACGGCATGACGCGAATGGAATGCTCATTCCTGTGTTTGTGTGGGTGGGCTGTCAATCAAGTTAAATATTTAATCGCATGATTTTCCATATTTATTCGCAAATGAATCACCTTCCTTTTTTTTCAACATGTACCTTTTTTAAAGGGATATTTCTCAAGTGTTTACTCTTATCTAAATCTGGAGGATTGAATCCTCATTATTGGTCACATACACATACATGGTACACATTTGAGTTTTTCTGCATTAACCCATCCTAGTATTAGGAGCAGTGGGCAGCTATTGTGTATATACAGCACCCGGGGAGCAGTGTAGGGGTCTGGTGCCTTGCTCAAGGGCACCTCGGCATTGCCCAGGTGTTTCGTGGATTTGACTTGGCAACCTTCCGGTTCCCAGGCCACGTCCCAAAAGACTGAGTTATCCAGCCCACCAGTCTGGTTTCAAGGCGAGTCACTCGACCAAGACTGCCCTCCTGGCAGTGACCGTCGCTCAAGAGATTCAAGATTTTACAAGAAAAGTACAATAGAATGCTTACCCCCCATTCCCTCCTGCAGTATGACTTTTCTAAAATGCCATACTATAAATATACTGTACACATAAAAAGAAAAAGAAAGTGACTGATGGATGATATAAACATGTGTTGAATTGTGCAAAAAGCATTTTAAAGTTCCAGAAGTACAGCAGCATCATGAATACAGTCCCCACGACCCTCTAGATGGCTTGCTTGTCCTCTACAAGGATCGGTCCTGGGTCCTCTTCTCTTCTCCCTCTGCACAACATCTCTTGCTTCAGTTATCCATTCCCATGATTTATCCTACCACTGCTATGCTGATGACACCCAACTAATCGTGTCTGTTCCCCCCTCTGACACATTGGAAACACGCATTGCAGACCTCTTCCACCTAAAGCTCAACCTGGACAAGACTGGGCTAGTGTTCTTCCCTGGAAAGGGCTGTCCGCACCGAGACCTAGCTGTCAACATTGATGATGCTGTGGTGACGCCTACTCGGACTGCAAGGAATCTGGGAGTGACCCTGTAAGACCAACTGTCGTTCTTACCAAACATCACATCAGTGAAACGCTCCTGCAGATTCCTCCTCTACAACATCAGGAGGGTTCAGCCTTTTCTAATGGGCCTGGCCTGATGGCGTCTGCCATCCTATGGGCCTGGCCCCTAGAGCTCATTCAGAAAGCTGCAGCTTGTCTGGTGTTCAACCGACCCAAGTTCTCCCACACATACCCTTCTTCGGTTGCTACACTGGCTCGCATCCAATTCAAGACCTTGGTGCTAGCCTACAGGGCAGTGAAAGGAACAGCTCCTTCCTACCTCGAGGCAATGGTCAAGCCCTACATCCCTGCCCATCCACTACCTTCTGCTACTTCGGGCCATCTCCTTGCCCCCTCGCTTAGGGGCCCTTGTGGCCGATTAACTGCAGAGTCACTGTCCATCTTCCGCCGCAGGCTGAAAACTTACCTCTTCAAGAAACACCCGGATCCTTCCTCCTAGCGCATCTTTTTAAGTATATTGTTCGTTTGATATTGTTTGCCAGATATTGTACTTTTACCTGAACTTATTGTTCTTTTTCATGAGTACTGGCTCAGTTCTTGGAAACTTTTGAACGCACTATTATTAGTCGCTTTGGATAAAAGCGTCTGCTAAATTAGTATGGGCCCGATAAGCGTTGATAACGGGGGCACCCACTCCACCATCAGCCTGGACGGGACACTGGTGGAACACGTCAGCTGCTTCCATTTCCTGGGACTACAGATCTCCAACGACCTGGTGTGGACCCGCAACACGGAGGTCATGCTGAAAAGGCACACCAGCGCCTCTATGCCCTGCATTGCCATTGTTCTCCGTAGAGTTTGGTCTGCACTCCTGTTCATCACCGGTTTGTGCCATACCTACCGTTTAAGCCTGGTGTGGTGTCTACCCTATCTGCCGGTCTACCTCAGATCCCTTTGAACCTGGAAGAACCTTCTGGATTTCTTTTGTTGATCATTTGTCATTTATCTTGTGAGCTTTTTGGACATCGAAATTTTTTTATTTTGAAGATGTTGATTTTAATTTTACTTCCACCTCCAGAGTTGTGGTTTTGGGTCCCAAACCAACAGCCCTAACCAGTAAAGTCAGTATGTTCAATTGCAGGAAGTTCAAACTGCGGGGTTCAAACTGAGTAGTAAGTAGTAAGCATTACATTGTACTTGGCATATGGCAAATACAGATCTTGAATCGTAATGCTTTTCCTAAACTGTCGGGCATATAACAGAATGTATGTTATGCATAAAAAAAATAATAGTGGCAGATTCAGCCGAGTCTCACTGTGCCAACTGGCTGTGCCATTTATTAAAAAATGCGCTAAAATGATTGCTCTTGATTATGTTTTTTGTTTTAACTTAATACTAAAAGTATACACATGGTTTTTGTTTTGCAGGAGAAAGTGCGTATGAGATACAAGTTGGCGTTCACCCTGGGGGAGCAGCCGTGCACAGAGGTTGGAGAGGTTGAGCAGTTCCCCCCCGCTGACAAGTGGGGTGCTCTATAGCTCGGCTCTGTTGGAAGGGTGCCGTTTACTGTTACATTTTTGCAAGCAGAACTTTAATCAAAGATGGAAGTTCATCAGTGGTGGAGTCACGGTTGTGTCCGCCTTATTTTGGGAGCTCATACGAAATGGACCATTGCAGTGTTTTGCATTAATTTAAGGAGGTCTGTTGGTTTGATATATGAAATGTCCTTACTGTGGACTTGATTCATTCAGATGTCACCACATTACCAGTGCAGTAGATAGTCGGTGATATCCACTTTGGGAAAAACTGGTCGGGGGGGAAAGTTTTCACAAAAAAAAGGTGGATAATTTGAATGTTAATTGTTACCATTAAGTATGCTGTATTGTTCACTTTGCTAACGTTTCAATAAAATAAAGTTAAACCTAAAATGAATCTGTCTCTGTCCCCACTTCTAAATTCTTTCTCCTCCTCCAACCTGAGCGGTCTTGAGTTTAGCTGTGAACCAGGGTTTGTCGTTGTTCTAACTCACCCTGGTGCGTGTTGGTACACGGCTGTCTTCATAGAAGCTGGTTTAGGACTTTACAGCCTCTGTGTACTCCTCCAGACTGTGTGTACCAGTCCTGAAAGCATCCCAGTCAGTAGAGTCCAGACATGCCTGAAGATCCTCCACCGCTTCACTGGTCCAACGTGTTGATGTCCTGACAACCGGTTTAGATTTCTGCCTTGATGCAGGAATCTGATGGATCATGACGAAAAAGCAGACCGCACGCTGTTATTTACTGACGGATACAAGTAATCATTTAGCAGCAAAATGTTGGTTGTCAACCGTACCAAACTCTTACTAGCGATACTGGACCTTTAGGGGAACCTGTGACTCGGATGATTTATGAGCAGCCATATTGGATGGTGATTGGAGTCATTCTCTGAACCAGCATTTGTCTGCATACTGTTAAGCACATTTTCTATCCTCCGTGATAACGTATAGGTGTGGCGTGACGATGGAGTTAGACGCCAACGCCACCTTGGGAGTTTCACCCAAGGAAATGTTTAGGGTTTTACCTCAATCAAGGTCACACAGATTTGTTGCCTTAATAAAAAGGCTTGAGACGTGTCTCCAGTTCATATTTACAATAAGTTATTTAAACAGAAAATATATACTGAACACATGATTATATGAACACAAATATGAACACATGCTGGCCCAACAAGCCAACCAGGTGGAGACGGAGGGGGTTACTCTAGGCAGAGAGGTGAACACCCCAATTTGGGGAGAATGCCTCCAAGGGCCACACACTGGCGTAATTAGTGATCAGCCACCCCACAGAGTTCCAGGAGACCGCCAGGAGAGACAAAGTTGGGCACAGGGCAGTGGGAAAACTACAACAAAACTAATACCACTAATACTAATAAACAAAGAAAATAACACTACATGCACGAAAAGGGCATATAAAAACAGACTAAAACAGATAAAAACAAGCCCGGACGCAGAGAGAGCACACGCGATGGGTCAAAACCAGTGGCGGCTGGCCCATAGGGGGCGATGGGGCGCCACCCCCCCTAAACCACACGCACAAACAAAATAAAAAAATAAAAAATAAAAAATACAAAATTTAAAATAAAAAATTTAAAAAAATTGCCAATGTGTGTTTAAAATATGGAATGCACCCAGAAATATGTGTAAAATATGATTTTAAAATAATTTGCGCAACATAATATGCTTTTCCTAGTACACATATGCCTTGTACACTGTGGCCGTGTTCCATTTCAGGGTCTGCAGCCTTAAGGGCGCATTTGAATGACGATGCTGGGGGGGCTGTAGAGAAATAGCCCCACGGAGGCGGGTCTCTGTAGCAGTTTAGCCAATTGCTGATTCAAGATATAAACGAGTGACATAAAATGTAGCCAATCAGCGTCCTCAAAATGTCTTCCGGGAGGGCGCTTTTCAAACAGCCCTCCCGGAAGACTTTGGAGCATCGAGCATCGTCATTTGTGTGCGTCACAGTGTACTACTAGGAAAAGCATATTATGCTCTGTCTCTGCGGGCGCCATTTTAGGGGACACCCTGAGGAAGAGGCACCTGAGGAAGACACACCTGGGGAAGAGGCACCTGAGGAAGACACACCTGGGGAAGAGGCACCTGAGGAAGACACACCTGGGGAAAAGGCACCTGAGGAAGAGGCACCTGAGGAAGACACACCTGGGGAAGAGGCACCTGAGGAAGAGGCACCTGAGGAAGACACACCTGGGGAAGAGGCACCTGAGGAAGAGGCACCTGAGGAAGACACACCTGGGGAAGAGGCACCTGAGGAAGAGGCACCTGAGGAAGACACACCTGGGGAAGAGGCACCTGAGGAAGAGGCACCTGAGGTGACATTCCAGTCCAAGGATGGCAACTTGCTCTGGTATTCATCCACCCAGGACAGAGGAGGCAGAGCAAGAGTGGAAAATATTGCTAGGATGACGCCAGGGCCAACACGGTATGCAACATCTCGTGTGGATGACATCAAGTCCAGCTTCCAACTCAAGTCCATTGTGGAAATTATACTGGAGATGACAAACCTGGAGGGGAGGCGTGTGTTTGCGGACACATGGAAAGCATTGGACCAGGTAGACCTCCAAGCCTACATGGGTCTGTTGGTTTTAGCAGGAGTATATCGGTCCAACAATGAGACTACAGAAAGTCTGTGGGATGCGGAGTCAGGGAGGCCTATATTCCGGTCAACTATGTCCCTGCAATCATCTCCTCTCACAAGTTATCCGATTTGATGACAGAACTACACAACCTTTCCGCTGGCGAGGCGACAAACTGGCTGCCATCAGGAACATTTGGGACAGGTTGGTGGAGCGCCGACCACTGATGTACAATCCAGGCCTTGAGGTGACGAGCGCCTGGTCCATTTCAGAGGTTGCTGTCCATTCAAGCAGTACATCCCAAGCAAACCAGGCAAGTATGGGATCAAGATCTGGGCAGCATGTGATGCCAGGAGCAGCTACGCCTGGAATATGCAGGTTTACATGGGGAAACCTGTTACTGGAAGGCCAGAAAAAAACCAGGGCATGCGTGTTGTGTTGGACATGACAGCCAGTCTGAAGGGGCATAATATCACATGTGATAACTTTTTCACATCACATGGGCTTGGTCAGGAGCTGCTGAAAAGAAAGCTCACCATGGTGGGGACAGTGAGGAAGAATAAGCCTCAACTTCCCCCTGAACTGGTGTCGACCAGAGGCAGAGAGGCACTCTCATTGAAATTTGCTTTCACTGACACACAGTCTTGTGTCATATTATCCCAAGAAGAATAAGAATGTCAGCCTGATGAGCACGCTACACAAAGACGCCGCTGTCCGCACAGCAGAGCACAGGAAGCCCCATATCATCCTGGACTACAATAGAAACAAAGGAGGCGTTGACTGCCTTGATAAGGTAATGTATATTTTCATCTGTCATGCATTTGATTTACTTGTATTAATGTAAAACATTGCATTTTGTGTAAGACAGATTCAATATTGTTTCCAATCTATTCAATAGTGTTTCTTTCATCGCAGCTTACTAGTACATACACCTGCAAGTGAATGACAGCTCGTTGGCCTGTGGCGGTGTTCCACAACATCCTGGATGTGTCTGCATGTAATGCATATGTGGTGTGGACGGCCATCGACCCAGCCTGGAATCAGGGGAAACACTTCAAGAGGAGACTCTTCCTGGCAGAGCTTGGGAAAGCTTTAGTGACTCCTCTAATTCAACGGCGCCAGCACCTTCCCCGTGCACCAGCCTCTGCCAGTCTGGTGAGTCTGCAAGCCCCAGCCGCTGCCCTGGCCACTCTCCCCCCAAAACATGGCCAGAAATGGAAGAGATGTGAGCTCTGTGCCCCTAGAGACAATAAAACAAGTCTTACATGTTTCAAATGTGATGCCTACGTTTGCAAGGCACACTCCGACCTGATTGCAAAATGCCACTTTTGTGTGAATACACACACACGCGCGCGTGCGCACACACACACACACACACACACACACACACACACACACACACACACACACACACACACACACACACACACACACACACACACACACACACACACACACACACACACACACACGGATGATGTGTTCATGTTGATGTTCTGTGAATTTGGTCTCTAGATTTGTGTTTCTTTTTTTTACAATAAATGTTAATTTTGGAAAACAATTTACAATTTCTGTGTCGATTCTTTGTATATTCACTGCCGTTATTCATGTAAACCAGTAGTCTGAGACATTGTTTACAGCTTAAAAGGGAGTTAAATAAAATTTGGTGATGATCAATGGTTTTTGTGTTAATGTAAGAGCAGTTAAAACAGGCCGGTCAAATTTGACCGGGAGCACCAAAGTAAGAACACGAACACGACACAAAATCACCTCACACATCAATGGTCTCACGTTGGTCATGTTGGTCTCACCATTAATGTGTGAGGAGATTTTTGTGACGCTACTATTCATAAAAATTTAGTTATTGAAATTTGAAAAATACATATTTTCACCAAAATTTTGAAAAAGCACATTTTTCTTAAATAAGAGTTGTAGTAAGACCAACATCAGACAATTGATGTGTGAGGTGATTTTAGTGACGCCATATTTCATAAAAATGAAGTTATTGAAATTTGAAAAATACATATTTTCACAACATTTTTGGAAAAGACACATTTTTCTTAAATAAGAGTTGTAGTAAGACCAAAATCAGACCATTGATTTGTGAAGTGATTTTAGTGACGCCATATTTCATAGAAATTAAGTTATTCAATATTTTTCCAAAACATATTCACCAAAATTATGCAAAAGCACATTTTTCTTAGATAAGAGTTGTAGTAAGACCAACGAGAGACCATTGATGTGTGAGGTGATTTTTGTGACGCTACTATTCATAAAAATTAAGTTATTGAAATTTGAAAAATACATATATTCACCAACATTTTGCAAAAGGCCATTTTTCTAAAATAAGAGTTGTAGTAAGACCAACATGAGACCATTGATGTGTGAGGTGATTTTGGTGACACTACATTGTATAAAAAAGAAGATAATGAATATTTTGATTTGTATCTATTATCTATTGTTGCAGAGAGGCAAATTTTTACGTTTCGCTTAAGAGTTATTGACCCGGCATGTTCGAATCTGTGAATATCTTGCCAACTTTACTGAACTTTTGTTTTGACCCATCGTTGTGTGTGCTCTCTCTGCGTCCGGGCTTCACCTGTTGCCGTCTGTTTTTATTTGCCCTTTTCTTGCATGTAGTTATTTTCTTTGTTTATTAGTATTTTGTATCAGTATTAGTTTTGTTGTAGTTTTCCCACCGCCCTGTGCCCAACTTTGTCTCTCCTGGCGGTCTCCTGGAACTCTGTGGGGTGGCTGATCACTAATTACGCTGGTGTGTGGCCCTTGGAGGCATTATCCCCGAATTGGTGTGTTCACCTCTCTGCCTAGAGTAACCCCCTCCGTCTCCACCTGGTTGGCTTGTTGGGCCAGCATGTGTGTTCATATTTGTGTTCATATAATCATGTGTTCAGTATATATTTTCTGTTTAAATAACTTATTGTAAATATGAACTGGAGACACATCTCAAGCCTTTTTATTAAGGCAACAAATCTGTGTGACCTTGATTGAGGTAAAACCCTAAACATTTCCTTGGGTGAAACTCCCAAGGTGGCGTTGGCGTCTAACTCCATCGTCACGCCACACCTATACGTTATCACGGAGGATAGAAAATGTGCTTAACAGTATGCAGACAAATGCTGGTTCAGAGAATGACTCCAATCACCATCCAATATGGCTGCTCATAAATCATCCGAGTCACAGGTTCCCCTAAAGGTCCAGTATCGCTAGTAAGAGTTTGGTACGGTTGACAACCAACATTTTGCTGCTAAATGATTACTTGTATCCGTCAGTAAATAACAGCGTGCGGTCTGCTTTTTCGTCATGATCCATCAGATTCCTGCATCAAGGCAGAAATCTAAACCGGTTGTCAGGACATCAACACGTTGGACCAGTGAAGCGGTGGAGGATCTTCAGGCATGTCTGGACTCTACTGACTGGGATGCTTTCAGGACTGGTACACACAGTCTGGAGGAGTACACAGAGGCTGTAAAGTCCTAAACCAGCTTCTATGAAGACAGCCGTGTACCAACACGCACCAGGGTGAGTTAGAACAACGACAAACCCTGGTTCACAGCTAAACTCAAGACCGCTCAGGTTGGAGGAGGAGAAAGAATTTAGAAGTGGGGACAGAGACAGATTCATTTTAGGTTTAACTTTATTTTATTGAAACGTTAGCAAAGTGAACAATACAGCATACTTAATGGTAACAATTAACATTCAAATTATCCACCTTTTTTTTGTGGAAACTTTCCCCCCCGACCAGTTTTTCCCAAAGTGGATATCACCGACTATCTACTGCACTGGTAATGTGGTGACATCTGAATGAATCAAGTCCACAGTAAGGACATTTCATATATCAAACCAACAGACCTCCTTAAATTAATGCAAAACACTGCAATGGTCCATTTTGTATGAGCTCCCATAATAAGGCGGACACAACCGTGACTCCACCACTGATGAACTTCCATCTTTGATTAAAGTTCTGCTTGCAAAAATGTAACAGTAAACGGCACCCTTCCAACAGAGCCGAGCTATAGAGCACCCCACTTGTCAGCGGGGGGGAACTGCTCAACCTCTCCAACCTCTGTGCACGGCTGCTCCCCCAGGGTGAACGCCAACTTGTATCTCATACGCACTTTCTCCTGCAAAACAAAAACCATGTGTATACTTTTAGTATTAAGTTAAAACAAAAAACATAATCAAGAGCAATCATTTTAGCGCATTTTTTAATAAATGGCACAGCCAGTTGGCACAGGGAGACTCGGCTGAATCTGCCACTATTATTTTTTTTATGCATAACATACATTCTGTTATATGCCCGACATAGTTTAGGAAAAGCATTACGATTCAAGATCTGTATTTGCCATATGCCAAGTACAATGTAATGCTTACTACTTACTTACTACTCAGTTTGAACCCCGCAGTTTGAACTTCCTGCAATTGAACATACTGACTTTACTGGTTAGGGCTGTTGGTTTGGGATCCAAAACCACAACTCTGGAGGTGGAAGTAAAATTAAAATCAACATCTTCAAAATAAAAAATGTTCAATGTCCAAAAAGCTCACAAGATAAATGACAAATGATCAAACAAAATAAATCTAGAAGGTTCTTCCAGGTTCAAAGGGATCTGAGGCAGGTAGACCGGCAGATAGGGTAGACACCACACCAGGCTTACACGGTAGGTATGGCACAAACCGGTGATGAACAGGAGTGCAGACCAAACTCTACGGAGAACAATGGCAATGCAGGGCATAGAGGCGCTGGTGTGCCTTTTCAGCATGACCTCCGTGTTGCGGGTCCACACCAGGTCGTTGGAGATCTGTAGTCCCAGGAAATGGAAGCAGCTGACGTGTTCCACCAGTGTCCCGTCCAGGCTGATGGTGGAGTGGGTGCCCCCGTTATCAACGCTTATCAGGCCCATACTAATTTAGCAGACGCTTTTATCCAAAGCGACTAATAATAGTGCGTTCAAAAGTTTCCAAGAACTGAGCCAGTACTCATGAAAAAGAACAATAAGTTCAGGTAAAAGTACAATATCTGGCAAACAATATCAAACGAACAATATACTTAAAAAGATGCGCTAGGAGGAAGGATCCGGGTGTTTCTTGAAGAGGTACGTTTTCAGCCTGCGGAGGAAGATGGACAGTGACTCTGCAGTTAATCGGCCACAAGGGCCCCTAAGCGAGGGGGCAAGGAGATGGCCCGAAGTAGCAGAAGGTAGTGGATGGGCAGGGATGTAGGGCTTGACCATTGCCTCGAGGTAGGAAGGAGCTGTTCCTTTCACTGCCCTGTAGGCTAGCACCAAGGTCTTGAATTGGATGCGAGCCAGTGTAGCAACCGAAGAAGGGTATGTGTGGGAGAACTTGGGTCGGTTGAACACCAGACAAGCTGCAGCTTTCTGAATGAGCTCTAGGGGCCAGGCCCATAGGATGGCAGACGCCATCAGGCCAGGCCCATTAGAAAAGGCTGAACCCTCCTGATGTTGTAGAGGAGGAATCTGCAGGAGCATTTCACTGATGTGATGTTTGGTAAGAACGACAGTTGGTCTTACAGGGTCACTCCCAGATTCCTTGCAGTCCGAGTAGGCGTCACCACAGCATCATCAATGTTGACAGCCAGGTCTCGGTGCGGACAGCCCTTTCCAGGGAAGAACACTAGCCCAGTCTTGTCCAGGTTGAGCTTTAGGTGGAAGAGGTCTGCAATGCGTGTTTCCAATGTGTCAGAGGGGGGAACAGACACGATTAGTTGGGTGTCATCAGCATAGCAGTGGTAGGATAAATCATGGGAATGGATAACTGAAGCAAGAGATGTTGTGCAGAGGGAGAAGAGAAGAGGACCCAGGACTGATCCTTGTAGAGGACAAGCAAGCCATCTAGAGGGTCGTGGGGACTGTATTCATGATGCTGCTGTACTTCTGGAACTTTAAAATGCTTTTTGCACAATACAACACATGTTTATATCATCCATCAGTCACTTTCTTTTTCTTTTTATGTGTACAGTATATTTATAGTATGGCATTTTAGAAAAGTCATACTGCAGGAGGGAATGGGGGGTAAGCATTCTATTGTACTTCTTTTCTTGTAAAATCTTGAATCTCTTGAGCGACGGTCACTGCCAGGAGGGCAGTCTTGGTCGAGTGACTCGCCTTGAAACCAGACTGGTGGGCTGGATAACTCAGTCTTTTGGGACGTGGCCTGGGAACCGGAAGGTTGCCAAGTCAAATCCACGAAACACCTGGGCAATGCCGAGGTGCCCTTGAGCAAGGCACCAGACCCCTACACTGCTCCCCGGGTGCTGTATATACACAATAGCTGCCCACTGCTCCTAATACTAGGATGGGTTAATGCAGAAAAACTCAAATGTGTACCATGTATGTGTATGTGACCAATAATGAGGATTCAATCCTCCAGATTTAGATAAGAGTAAACACTTGAGAAATATCCCTTTAAAAAAGGTACATGTTGAAAAAAAAAGGAAGGTGATTCATTTGCGAATAAATATGGAAAATCATGCGATTAAATATTTAACTTGATTGACAGCCCACCCACACAAACACAGGAATGAGCATTCCATTCGTGTCATGCCGTACTCGTTCCAAATGAAAACAATGAATGTTCTTTTTCAACAGAACAAACTGGACTCTAGTACCTTGAGTGGGTTGGCCAACAAGATGATTTGGGTGATGGCAGCAGGGGGTAGAATGGGGTTGAATGCAGCCAGCTCTGTGCCAGATGGAGACTGTATTCTCAGCTTCATAGACTAGAGACGAAAAAGAGACCGCTCAGTACCAGTACCATGTATTCATCTATATCCATTATCTGACAATTAATGAAATGTTGCTACCTCCGCGACCCGATTACGGATAAGCGGGAGAAGATGGATGAAATGTTGACGTGTACATCCTCTCTCTGTGTATGTGTATGTGTATGTGTATGTGTGTGTGTGTGTGTGTGTGTACATTTGGGACAGCAGCCTGCAGGACTATGTTGTGAACGGGCAGTGGGGCTACGTTGAGCATGGACGCCACCATCACAAGTACATCAGGTCTGTCTGGCGGGCAGTCGGAGGCAAAGTGAAGCAAAACTCGGATGCCGTATTTGTCATATGCAGTTACCGGGCACACTTTGCCTGAATGTCGAAATAAACAAGGAAACATAAAAAATAAATTTAAAAGTAAGAGAAAAGGACAAATTCTGCCGTTCAACTAAAATCATTCATTAAAATGAAAACCAAAACGTGACTCACTTGGTTTGATTGCCTTCAGGGAGACCTTGACACTGGACAA
Organism: Muraenolepis orangiensis; assembly: GCA_027704905.1. Taxonomy (NCBI): domain Eukaryota; kingdom Metazoa; phylum Chordata; class Actinopteri; order Gadiformes; family Muraenolepididae; genus Muraenolepis; species Muraenolepis orangiensis. The sequence continues at coordinate 2,787,728 of CM051003.1, read as the reverse complement.
GGAGATCTCCTGGCCCTTTACGGGACTGGGTCCACTCAGGGCGAGGACAGTGAGATCAACAGAGGGCTGTCGTCTGCCTGACTCTTTATGGGTGGGGAACCAGAAGGTCCTGCTGGCAGCCCCCCCAGGAGAAGGGGCATGGGAAGGGAGGATGTGCCTGCGTCCAGCATGCCAGTTGGACTGAGAGTGAATCAAGAATGAATGAAAACCTTTGAAAGAAATTTGAGGTTTCTAGCTAGCTATACCTGCACTTATGGAAAAGCAGAATTAGCAATGAACAGCCAAGCACCCATTAGTCATTGGCATTTCACCCCTAGATGACAGCAAAGGCACTTTTGCGGTTACATTAAATGACAGTAACTTGTCTTAATGACTCACGGTTTGTGACTGCCCAGGTCCAGCAAGGCCAGATCCTGCAGAATGCCATTGCTTGCTATACTAGGGCCTGGAGGAACCGGGGCAGAGCTTGCAGGCTGAGGCAAAGTCACACTGGTCAACTGCGATGGGAACACCGTTACTGAAGCACGGCTGGGGAGATGCGAGACGAAGGTGCTGCTGTATGACTGGTGGCCAGCAGGTGAAGCTGTGGAGGCTGTGGAAAATATTAATGTCCTGACTGGAGTCCTAGAGGAAAAAAAAAGAAAACTGAATAGAATAAGATCCCTTAAAGATCCCTTAAATCAACAGCATGCCATTGTGTTTCATGCATCAAAACAATTGAGCCACCTGTAAGGACGTCCATTGATGACCCAGGGGTTCATGCCTCGTGATGGTTGATTGACTTATAACAGGGGCAGGGTCAACGATACCTGCCGACAATTCCAAAAGCATGCATCCCATGAAGCAAAGCCAGAAAACATGACAAACCTTAGCGATGCCAATTTACTTAATGTGCTCAGCCAGTTCATGCTTAATGACGATCACCTAAAGACAACAGCTCCTGGCCGAGCAGCAACAGGGCTGTGGAGGGGTCTTCTGGCTTAGGGGTGGCGGGGGGAGCGGTCCCGTGAAACAGATCTGCAGGAAGGGACAGGGAGGGGGGGGCCTGCAGGTTGTTGGGGGTAGCTGCCGGGGGGGCCTGGAGGTCCAGGCCGACCAGATCGATGAGGACCTCCGACTGTTCTGCCTTGGGACCTGGGGGCTTTGTGCCTGTGCAAACACAATGTTGTATCTTTACTCAACCCATTTTGACCGACAAGTACATCATCATATATCAGTGAAAGTGTAGTGACACGCAATGCATCAGTTCATGTGATTAGGACTGGAAACCTGCATACCAGTCAAATGTCCTCCCAGTGGATGGCTTGTCCTTCTACAATCCTCTTGTACGAGTTAATGACACGGGAGAGGTCATCGCTGGCCTGCAAGATGTTTCCTGGTGGGAGGTAAAGGTATTCAAGCCAGGTTTAGGGGGCCACCAAACACACGCAAAAAACATTGTTGGACGAGCGGCATTTAGAAAAATAGGCTGGTCTAATTGCATGTTCTTATAGCTGCTTTTGGAGTGTTTGCCATGACAATACGCATGTTCTAGGTGTGCGCTTAATGTACATTTACTGAATCATCTCTGTATTTGTAAATCTTATGTTTTATTCTCTAGTCACAGATTACGCTTTACTAAACAAAAAGGAGATTTCCACCATTCCTTACCCAAGTGACTGTCGTTGTCCTCCGTTTCAGTGGCAAGCTTGAAAACGGTCTGCCTAAGCTTATCACAATCTCCATACAACTCCTGTTGATTAAAGACACCAAATCAGCCATGTTCCAAACAGCTGTAACTTAACTAAATCGGACATTTAAAACTGGACAGCCAAACTTAAGTCGACGTTTTAAACTGGATGGCGTCGGCCATACTAATAAATTATTCTTTAAACAATTATCTAAACAAATACCATACATTTGATGTAGTGAAATAAAAACCCCAGGAGAACTTATTAATACCCCCTGTTAGCAAGGGGGTATAGTCCCCTGGACTTGGCTTTGGAACTTGGGGGGGAGGGGAGGGGTTCAGTATTAAGTATATACAATAGCTGCCCACTGCTAATACTAGGGTGGGTTAAATGCAGAGAAACTAATTTCACTGTGTGTACATGAACCGAATATATGTGAAGCCCCACCCTGATGATCTCCTGGTCTCCAACCGTGGAGAACTCAGCACTGAAGTGATTCGACATGTCATTAACGAGGGTTGTCCACTTCCTCTAGGGTTTTGTGTGTCTTTTTAACTTTCTGGGTACGCACCTCGTCCTGGAAGGAACACACACATTCATGATTTTCATGACAAGGGTATTTTTCAGTACTAGATGGATGCTGGTCCTCACCTCTTTCACCATGTTTTTGATGAGCCGGTTGGCCTCTTGCAGGTCCTCAGGCTTTTTGCTTTTGAGAAGTTCGGCTAATCTCTACGAAGGGCAAGGCAGAGAAACCCAGCAAGCCACATCGAGTCGGGTTAACAAAGTTCAGGTCACATTCTCACAGCCCGTTTCCCACAGAAAACTACAGCCAGGCCTAGCAAAGCACAACTCTTACCCCATGGCTTGAGAGAGAAAACAAACTAGGAGCTATTCATCAATTTGATGCGACACTAACCCACCGAACGTCCTGCCCTCTTTAAGTCAGGATTTGCCAGCCCTAGTGGCCCAAGTAGGAACAAAGAGAGACTTTCCATTGACATATCCTTGATCTGACTCAATACATGCATTACTAAACATACAAGTGGATGTATGTATAATGTGCATGTGCGCAAGGGCGGCAGTATAGCTCAGGAGGTAGAGCGGTCGCCTCACAACCGGTAGGTTGCTGGTTTGATCCCCCGCCGCCTCCTCCTAACTCAAGGTATCCTTGAGCAAGACACCCTAACTGCTCCTGACGTGCTGGCTGACTCCTTGCATGGCTAACTCCGCCGTTGGTGGTTGAATTTGTGTATGAATGGGTGAATGTGAGGCATGTCTTGTTGTGACATCGCTTTGAGTAACATTGGTTAGAAAAGCTGGTTGTCGCTCTCACTCACCACCGATGATACAATCCAGCTGGGGGCCAGCCAGAGGTGGACAACAACAGGGCGCAAAGGTTAGAAAACAGTCATCTCACTTTCCCTTCCCGCAACACAACATATCTCCCACCAAAAGACAACCACATACCTGCAAGTAAAGATTCCCAGACGGAGGAGATGCGAACGGACGCAGGCACCCACCAACAATCTGATCCCCACATGGGGCCTGTCTACCTGTTTTATACAGGACAGGTGCACCTAATTGGACTGAACTACAATTAATGGGCGGGGGGAAAGTACCCTACAGAGCAGAGTCTCTCCAGCTTCATAGGGTTTGGTTCATCAGGTTTGTTAATCTAAAAGCATCAGGACAGTTGCAGTTGGTTTTTTGCTGTTCATTGGTCTGTTGTGTAATCTGGAGGAGGTTGTTCATCTTCTAATGACATGCTGATTGGGTCATCTCTTTCGTTAGGAGAGCTGTGTACTTTATCCAGGTTATTTTTAGTGCGGTCGAAGTGAACTGAAAGCAAGTGAAAACCTGTAAGAGAATGTCACCTCAAACTGGTGTCACAAGTGACACCAATCAAGTGTAATGACAAATGCAATAGTATATTTCACTGTATTCCACACTGTACAAATCACAGCGTCGGAACCGAAACACCAAAGTAACAATCAAAGTATGTGACCAGTGGGTGCGTTGCGCGATCAAGAGCGTCTGTGCTCCACTACCTTCTTCTTCTTTCGTGTATCATCGTCATATGTCCAGCTCAGTGTCACAAAGCCACGCTCTCGTCTCTGGTCCCACTTGGAAGAGGCCAGCCTCTGAAGGAGGTCTGTACAGAGGACAGGTGGTGATTATGTGGTCGGCAGTCTGCTCAGGCTCGCCACACTCGCATACTGCGCTGTCTGCCAGGCCCCACTCCTTCATGGACGCTTTGAAGCGACCAACCCCAGTACGGAGGCGGTTCAGCAGGGTCCAATGCCGGCGTGGTAGATGTTCTCCTTCGACTCCGTCTCCCGGGTCTTGGATGTGATGGTGCAGACGTGTGGGCTCAGCCGACTCCCATTCCTGCTTCCAGGAAGTTGCTAGCCATGCCCTTGTAGACAGGTCCTCAGGGATGGAACCAAGCATCTCTTGTGCTGTCCTGTTGTAGGGGTGACGGGACTTGAGTCTGCTTGGGGGCGCTGCCTTTGTTGTTGTTTCGTGCAGGATATGCCAGTCATGTTCTTGGGCTTTCCTTGCAAGTGCGAGGATAGCGGCCTTTCGTCGGAGACCGGCCGGGGCAATTCCCGCTCCACTACGCCATTATAATACATATAACACAAAAAGTATATAACAACATAAACACCATTAGTAGGATGAACTGAGAGTAAAATATGAAATAAAACACCATTGAATGGGGGTCCTACATTGTAGGAGCCATATATGTTTATTTTTTATTCATGGTATACGTCAGGTCGCCACCGGGTGGCGACAGAGAGTTATTCTTTATAAGCACAGGTGGCGGTAATCAAGGAGTCGCACTCTCGTTTTATTGTTTGCATAAACACTCGTTCTACCCAAAGCGACCACTTTCTTTCATTTGAAACATTTTGATTATTGTAGTGTATTTTTATACCCTTATTATAATCTAAAACACTGTCTTTGGATCCTCTATACATTGCAGTAGGTGGCTACAGCATAATCTGCTGGTGGACCCCAAGGCCCACTAGGACATAGAGATGTGTTAAGCAGTTCCAGATGTGTAGGTGTTGGTGTGCCTTCAGGCCCTTGTAATGGTGCCTTTAGGCTAATTTTCAACGGTATCCTACAGAATGTAACATGAGCTCTAAGTAGAGAGTAGTGCCGTGAAATGTTGTGCAAGCCAAATACGACCCCCTTGGGGGTTTGAGCCATAAACTTGGGACGTGACGATGAAGACACCGAGGAAGACACCGTGACCAACCAGAGTGCTGGTTGTACCTCTCAGACCAATAGTATTAAGTTGATGTTTGTTACTTTGACCACTAGGAGTAGTGGTTGTTCTATGATGCTATTGTCTATATAATGTTTGGTAAAGGAGCGCGTCGCCAGTTCTGCGAATTGGCACGGCAGGCTCCATCTCGTTGCAACTGATGAATTTGATGCTTTGTTCAATAAACACTTTGAACTTAGTATCTGGACCTCTGAGAAAGATTCTTATTCCACCGAGTAGAAATTATACTACATTATCTAACTACATCAGCTTTCCACAGGTGTACCATTCCCACATTATTCCACACACAGTCTGACTTTATCAGGATCTTAGTCAGCATCACAACGTTTGATTCATTCCGACTATCGTATTGTGTGCATCATGTATTTCATTGGAAACTGTTACTGTACATGTCTTACACAGCACTTCTCCTTTCCTTTCACCACCTATGGATATATGTGTGTTTAAATGCAGGTCCTACAAACACACCACAATAAGCTAACATCTCAGCAAATTAAGACTGGCCCTATTATAAAATATAGACATTCATGGATATTGCACAGAACTATTTGTCACTGAACGTTCAAAATATGGGCACTAAACAATGGACATAATCTGGAGTTTTGCTAAATGTCTGACAAAATGTCTGACAGGTTCTGTTTCACCAAGCATGACCACTTAAGGAGAACAAGCAAAAAGATATCTTCCACTAGCTCACCCATCGAAAACATAGCACATTGACTGTCAAAATAAAGGAATGAATGCCGCCATAGTTCAAACATAGCCTACTTGAGAAAGCATTGAATTCATAAGTGCAACTAACCCCAGTGGCCCTCAAAGCAGAAATGGCCTTGGAATCACAACCCAAAACAACTTGTGCATTCAAGATAACAATTTTATATTTACCTTTATATTACCTTTTGGGACTTTAGGGGCTCCGTATTATTGCGATAAGCTATTACATTATTTATTTCATATTAATCTTAAATGAATATGTGAAGTACATATTTTTGAAAAAATAAAAATGCATGGACAATTAATGTTTTGCTGAATTATTTATGAAACGAAATTAACCTCATTGATGCGTAAAATGACAGTTATGATCATACAATCTAAACATTTCTGCCGGGCGGGGGGGCGCTAATTGAATGCAGGTGAACAGTGTTGAACATCATCTCTACCAAGCCTTATTAAAGCCGCCTATTGAAGTGGCGCACACAATGCAACGGTTGCTGTTAAGAACGCACACACCATGCCTAAACCAATGACTGTTTGGTCGTCAAGATGACTGACAAGATAGTCAAGATTGAGCACAATGACCACGTCTACCTGAAAGTAGTTGGACAGGATGGCTCCGTGGTCCAGTTCAAGATCAGAAGGAACACTCCTTTAAGAAAACTGATGAAAGTGTATTGTGAACGTCGGGTATTATAGCTATATCATTGATTGTTTTGTCACCTTCACTCATCTGTTGAAATATTGTATGTGCACATTTTGGTTATTGTAAATTCATGACCCTGTGGGTTGCATGCTATATAATTATTATTATTTATTTTAACCAAGTCTTGGGCTTTACATTTCTTCTTTAATATATTAACTGGTTGATTTACAGCATTGCTCATCTCCATACAGGTGTTGTCATTGCAACAAGTACAGTTTCAATTTGATGGTGACCCCATTAAGTTCCACATGTCTTTGGCACACCTACTGGTAGGGTTCAATTGTAGAACTCTCTCTGACATGTGGTTTTCCTTAATAGTTTGTACTTTTGGTTATCTAATACTGTAACCAATAGTGGGCAGTCATGAGACATGGTACAATTGCATCCATGGTAATGTTAGAAATAGACCCTTTTCCCAGAGGCCAATTATTTGCCTCGGCACAGTGGTGTGATGGTTGTATAATGCTAGGTTGCCTTGTAAACATGCAGTTACACCCAACTGTAACGAACAAGCAAACTAACCGGTAGCCAGCCATCTTGGGCATGCTCAATACATATAAACTCTTTTGCCATGCACATATTGAGGTCATCTCCATAAATACAGGCAAAACAGAGTTTTGAAAGATCTCCACCCTTCCGTTTTATTTGGGCGGCGTTATAGCTCAGTCTGATGGAACTTGGCTTGGCTTGGTTCCCAAGCCAAGTTCGGTTCAACTCCCCGAAACACCTGAGCACTGTCAAGGTGCCCTTGAGCAAGGCACCAGACCCCTACACTGCTTCCCGGGTGCTGTATATACACAATAGCTGCCCACTGCTCCTGATACTAGGATGGGTTAAATGCAGAGGAACTAACATCAGTGTGTGTGAACATGTATGTGACCAATATAGACGATTCAATTCTCCAGATTTAGATCTTCGTGTTGTGTTAATTTGATAGATATGCTAGTCAGAAGGCATCTGTAGATTTGCAAACGCTGTGATACAACCTGGGCGGGCCGTGTTCTTTTTCTTTCAGCTTAAAATGAATGGTGAAGACACAATTGAGGCATTTATCCAACAAACGGGAGGGGTTTTGTTTAAATACTTTCTCCCCCCCCCCTACCCTGTAAAACACCTGTGCCTGCATGTTTTTGTCATTTGTCAATTTATCCATTGAGTTGAATCACTGTCTTGCTGTTCTATATGCCTGTGTTTAAATGTACTTTAAAACAAATGTACTATTGGAATAAACAGATTTTCTCTATTATAAAAAGGTACGGGTTTGTGTAGATTAAGAGTTGGTGTAGTCAATCAGAAATAGAATCAGAAAGTTGTTTATTGCAATTACCCTTGTAAAAACCTGCATTGGAATTTGAGGGGGAGGCTGGGGGCCGTGGGGAAGAAGCTGTGTTTGTGGTGTACAGTTCTTGTCCAGATGGCCCGCAGCCTGTTGCCGGAGGGGAGTGGTGCAAAGAGACTGTGGCCTGGGTGAGAGGGGTCGGCCATAATCCTTCTGCCTGTACTGGTGGACCTGGAGCCAGAGATGTTTTTACCCAGCTTCACATGCTGTTTCCTGTTTGTAAGGAAGTCAGTGATCCACCTGCAGGTAGAGTCAGGCACTCCCAGCTGAAGTCCATGAACAGGATCCTGGCATAGGTGCCTGTGGCGTCCAGATGCTGCAGGGTGAAGTGGAGGGCACAGCATGTTCACAGCATTGTCTACAGACCTGTTGGCTCTGTAGGCAAACTGTAGGGGGTCCAGTAGTGGGCCACCTTTGAGGTGGGCAAACACGTGGCGCTCAAATGACTTCATGGCTACAGAGGTCAGTGCGACGGGCCGGTAGTCGTTGAGTCCGGTGATCTTAGTTTTCTTTGGGACAAGAATGATGGTGGAGGTCTTGAAGCAGGCTGGAACATGGCATGTCTCAAGTGAGGCGTTGAAGATGTTGGTGAACGCCGGAGACAGATGGTCAGTGCAGTACTTCAGGATGGAGGGGGAGACAGTGTCCGGTCCGGCCACCTTCCGGGGATCCTGTCTCTTGAACAGGCGGTTCACGTCCTTTTCCTGGATGAGGAGGGGGCGTGCTGCAGAGTGGGGGAGGGTCGGGGGGGCAGCAGTGGAGGGGTCTGGATTGCTGCAGAGGTTGGGTGGAAGGGGTTGAGGGGGGTGGAGGTTGGGTGGAAGGGGTTGATGGATGTGGGGGGAGGGGGAGTCCATTTTGTTTAGAATCTGCAGTAGAACTCGTTCATGTCATTGGCCATGCGTGAATCATCAGATGATTGGAGGGACGTAGTTTGTGATCTGCTTTCCAGAGAGAGGATGATTGCCCATCTGAGAACTGATGTTGGACTTGAAAGACCTGACCACAGGCTTAGAGAGTTTTAGTTTCTGCCTGAATTTTGGTATCAAGTGGACGATGTCATGGTCTGAGTGACCTAGCGCAGCTCGGGAGGCGGCGTGGTAGGCGTTGCTGAGGGTCGTGTAGCAGTGGTCTAAAGTGCGTTCCCCTCTGGTTGCGCACTTAATCTGCTGCTAATATTTGGGAGGAATGTAAGGAATGTAAACACACACCAAAATTAATTAACTGAACTCACAGGGAGAATAGAAGGGTCGGAAGTTTATGAACAGGGTTTCCAGCGACGGGCAGCATGGTGATAAATCACTGTTATGTCCTTACACCCAGATTAATTCACAAAGAAGCAGACCCCTCCACCCCTGGTTTTTCCGCTTAGCGAAGCAACACGGCCCGCTCGAAAAAGTTCAAACCCTTCAAGCAGGTAGTCCGATTTTGGATCTGTAGTGTTGTAGCATTAAATATGTGTTTTGATGTAATATGGTTATGGTTAAGATCATGTTGAAGTTTAAACATATTTGATCTCAAATTAAATCAAAACATCAAAACTACATCTCTCTTTTTATATATATTTGATTGCAATGTTTTAAAGTGTTCACTTACATTAGGGAAGGACTGACTGGACATCCTACAGTGGTATCATTCACAGACCTGACCACCATACTGGTAACATAAATAGTTGAATACAGGTGTAACACAGGTGACACCTTCTACAAAGAAACCCCTACGTCACAAGGTGACACTGAGTTTGCTGAATCTCTACATATCATACCAAATGACACAGGAAAACTGTTGGTATACCAAGACCATTTGACAATGAATGAGCTTGTTAAAGTTTGCCACACACGCAAAGGTAAGCTGAAGGTGTACAAACCTGGTCTGTTCACAACATTGGAATGTAAAAGTACAATAGGTTGGCAAACAATATAGAACAATATCTAGAACAATATCTACCTAATAATCTACTACTCAGATAATCTACTTAGTAAAACAGTGATAAAAAAAAAAAAATGATAAGAGGATGCGCTAGGAGGAAGGATCCGGGTAGTGTTTTCAATATAGACAGACTAGAGAAACAATCAGTGTTGAAGGGACATCACACAGAGTGAATGGAATTGCTGTGCAAGCAAAGCCTATTGTTGATCATCCTGCTGAGACCAGAGCATTGCCTTGCATCCCAAAAATCCAAGAAAATAAGCATTGGAGCAGAAGAGATGGTCTTTCACATTTACAATGCAGGACAGCCTGCCAATCCTCCAGTTGGACAGACGGTTGATACTGATCAAACCATTTATGTCCAAGATGCAACAGGCAGAGACCACATGTGGAGGATGGCTCGTCTTAACAACAAAATGTTTGTGACCTTGATCATGATTCATGTGTGTCATGGGTGTTCTAACAGGATTCAATGAGTACCTCAACTACCTTAGAAAAGACAACAGTCCCCTATCTGCCTTCTGGATCTCTTATGTGGACATGGTTGAGGTTCTGCTAAGTCTAATTAGAGTATCAAGAGAGGGAAAGTGGATGATGCGTCTTGCTGCAATTAGAGCAATGTTGATGTTTTGTATATGATAAACTGAACTATTTCAGATATCTGAAATATATCATGTGCACAAATGTCTCACCTTGAGGTTGATGATCCTGCTGTTCAAGCACATTTTGTAGAGTGTGATTTTTCTCTCAAGCATTTCAAAAAGAGATAAGAAACCAAACACAAAACATGGAGCTTCTTTTTTTTTAAAAATTGGGCATATGAAAGGTGATGGCAAGACTTTTGGAGAGATAGCTGGGACTTTGCTGAACCTAGCATGAACCTCCTTGCATGAAGGAGGAAAGAGTAAGCTGTTTTTACTTTTTTATATTTTTATAATTTTAATTTTACTGTAGCATACATGCTCTGTAAGGTGTCCTTGGGTGTCTTGAAAGGCGCCCAACAAATAAAATGTATTATTATTATTATTTATTATTATTAGTAAGCAAATATATGTTTGATGTGTACTGGAAAACATCAGAGAGATGCAGTTGTAGTACAGCAAGTAGCACTCAATGGAAGAACATTGCCCGGGACACAATGTTGTGCAGTGGAGAAAGCTGTCAAGTAATTCAGACAGCAAAACTGCCTTCATAACATTCATCGTGGACCAGTGGAAGCTGCCAGAGAACCAAGAAATCTCCAGGACAATCAGCTTTTTGCAACTTTTGGAGAGACATAGTTTTGTCTCAACTAAAAATATTGGAATGTTGTTGAAGAGTGGAAATCTTCCCATGAGGAGGTGGATACCCTTATGTTTCTACAAGCAAATCATGCCAGCTAGAATGGCTATCAAACCTCAGTTATTTTGAGTGAGGATAAAGATGTCATGATCGTTTGCCTCGGATACTGTAAGAAGAACTTTCTTCTCAGCCTTGCTGAGCTCAATGGAGACTATGTGATGCTCTTGTAAGTGTACGGGTTGCAGGACGATGAAAACTAAGTGCTCTTAAACTTAGTCCTTCTAAGTTTAAGAGTCCTTCAAATCACTGGGAACATCCTGAGATGTATTACTTACACCTTGTAAGTCGCTTTGGATAAAAGCGTCTGCCAAATGCCCTAAATGTAAATGTAAATATTTGAAGAATTATACACAAATATTAAATCATTTGTCTGCAGGATGTATGCACCGGTCATCCAGCATATGTGATGTCAATGCTTTATGCTGAAGTTGGACCTTGGAACTTATGGCCTGCAACAGTGGACAACCTGTAAGCATTCACATGGCTCCTGCCTTGTCAACAAATTTAAGTGCACAGAACTTTTCAATCCCAAAAACCTACAATCAGAGGGATGAAGAGGAGAATGTAGAAGTTTCCGTGACCCTGAATGACTATGATGATGATGATTCAAGATTCAAGAGACTTTATTTATCTCAACAGTTGAAACAGGGGGAATAAATGCACACAAAATACTAGTAAAAAAACTAGTATAAACAAAATATAACTAAATTAAATCTAAATGTATAGACAGATGAATTGCACAATTTACAGTATTATTACAGTAATACGTGGGTATATACAATATACAACAATATGTATAGTGCAAATTGGCAGTAATAAAATACTAATAAATAATTCAGATGAGTACTGAAAAAGTGACAAGTGAAAAGTGAAAAGTGAAATTGAATTTACAGTGCAAAATTACAGTGAAAGGATTTACAGTGCGTTGACCTCAGGTCACTGAGTCTCCACTGTCCCTCTCACGACCCGAGGTAGATGAATTAAAGAGTCTGATGGCCACAGGAAGAAAGGACTTCCTGTGGTGTTCTGTGGTACACCTGGGTGAGTCTGTTGCTGAAAGTGCTTCTGTATGAGGTCAGCACCTGATGGAGAGGGTGAGAGTTGTTGTCAAGGATACTACGGAGCTTGCGCAGCATCCTCCTCTCAGACACCACCAACAAGGAGTCCAGCTGGACCCCCAGGACAGCGCCAGCCTTCCTGACGATCCTGCTGATCTTGTTGGCGTCTGCTGACCTCAACCTGCTTCCCCAGCACACGACACAGGAGAAGATGGCACTGGCTACCACCGACTGGTAGAACATCTTCAGCATCGTGTTACAAACGTTGAAGGACCGGAGCCTCCGCAGGAAGTAGAGACGGCTCTGGCCCTTCTTGTAAACAGCCTCAGAGTTCTTGGCCCAGACCAGTTTGTTGTCCAGGTGAACTCCCAGGTATTTATATTCCTGAACAACTTCTGTGGACACACCCTTGATGGAAATGGGTGTGGGGGTAGATTTCTTCCTGCGGAAGTCCACCACCATCTCCTTCGTCTTGTCTGTGTTGAGCTGCATATGGTTCAGCTCACACGATGATTAATAAAACAGAATATGAATACTGTATATTATATTTGTGATGGTGGAGATGATAATGATCATTGGTTAAATAAGTGAATGAAAGTTACAAGTATTGATTCTTTCTATCACATGTTTTGTTCAAATAAAATGAAAAGATTGTCGGTTGGTGTCATTGAGGGTTAACTGCGACTAAGATACCAATTGTAAAGGTTTATCAAGTTGAAATATAATCTAAACATATAGACTTTTTTTCAAAATACCAAACTAGAATGTGTCACCTTGAGTGGTACCAATTAGTGAAAATTCTGGCCCTGGCCCATGTTCTACTTAAAGGCCCATAATCACCCCTTGGTGACTTGGTGACTTGGTGATGGTGGGATAATATGGGAAGGTTATATATTTTCAGAATCATTACAGTCCTGAGTATTTCAGTTTTTGTTATTTGTGTCATCGATGTTCCTACATGTCACAATGTTCAAATAAAGACTAAAAATTGTGGGGAAATGAATGTTGTTGACACTTTGAAAAGCCCCTGTGACCTTTATAATTACCAGACAGATTCACAACTGAGCCTATATGAAAGCTATGAATCTATCATTTACAATTATTCATCATAAACTATGAATAAAGGTCCTGAAAATGTGCCTAAATTAGGATATGCATCAGTGTCTAGAAGCCAATTTATTGTAGGTGGTGGTTAACTTCATGTGCTGATATCTGTGACAAAGCTATCATTTACAAAAGGTTATCATACCAAAATATACATGTACCTTTTCAAAAATTGTGATTAGAATTTGCCACCTTGAGTGGTACCAATATGTGACATTTATGGATTTGGACCGTGGACTATTTGTTTCAGGTCACCATCGCAACATTCTTTTTATTTTTTGCATCAACCGTGTCATGTTTCGTTGTTTTTTTTTACCGATCAATAAATGGGAACATCACCCGAACGTGAGGCAGTCGCTATAAACAGTATTAACAATATAAACAGAACACAGTGTCTAAATATGGTGTAAAGATGTGGAAGATGTGTGTATATATAGACATGGCAGCTGGCGCAAAAACACTTTAAATGTGACGTGGTGCAGCCCGGTCGTGAGTGGTTGCATAACTACAGTGCAGCAATAGTAATTCCATAATTCCAGTAAGTATAGTAAAGAAGTATGACAGGTGTCATATGTGTGACAATTTTATGATAGCGGCAGCACTCCTAACAGTTAGATTACATAAGATTCAAATGTATTGTCAGTGTACAGCTCAAGTTCAGTACAGCGAAAATAATTTCAGAGTGCAAATGTTGCAGTAAAGTGCATAGTAATACACAATTTACAGTTTACAGTTGCTTAAAGGTATACTTTAAGCAACCTTACTTTTAGGTCTACTAGGTATAAACACAGTTATAAGATTACTTATAGTATGTGTGAGATATGTGCATAATAATAGGTATATATATATATATATAAGTATTTAACAGGTAGTGATCAGGGGTATGCAATTATGAAAAACAGGATAAATATATATAAAGTATATATATATATATATATATATAGTTAGCAAACTGCCTTTGGGCGGCATCCCACTTTTCAAAGTAAGTGTATCATATAGTTCATCAGTCCGTCGATGTGTTTAAAGGCATCAGACACTGCACTGTCACTTGGCGACCCTGCATAAACAACCCACAGCAAACGTAGTTGAGATAGCGCCATGGCCCAGTGGGCGGGGCCCCGCCTACTGGTGGGCGGGGCCCCGCACGCCACGCCCTCACCACGTTGTCCTTCGCACAGGAGAGAGCAGCCAGACTATGCAGCAGGTTGACGAGTTTCCAGTGTAGATGAATGAATCCAGGGTTATGAAATTTTACTGACGATTATTCATAGCATCTTTCTTGTCTCGGAGCTCTATTGCAAAACAAAAACAATACAACACAGGATGACGACGACCACCATATTTCAAGGGTTGGAAGCCGGGTCCAAAAACAGCTCCAGGTATATATATTTTGGCACACACACACACACACACACACACAGGAGGGGTGGGAGACGGTAGTCTTCATCGAGATAAACATGCCGTGGGTTGTTTTACGTATACTCGGACTTGACGGTCGTGAATTAAAAGTCCGTTACTATAACTATAGAAATGCATTGTTCAATGTTTCCAGTCCAGGATACTGCTGGATGTAAACGCTTGCGCATCGCACCTGTTCTTTGCACGGACGGCCCAGTGTGTCTCTCGTACGGTAGCCCTGCTAGCTAATGCGACTCCTCGTCTTCCCCCTTTGTGGGGCCATGGACGTCTGGACACCGAACGCCAGTTAAACCCTCTGCACTGCATTGCATTGCATTGCTTTGCATTGCATTTTATTGCATTGCATTGCATTGCTTTGCATTGCATTGCATTGCATTGCATTGCTTGATCAACGGATTGATTGTTGAGTTGCGGGCGTCATCTCATCCACCCACATTTAAATATGGAGTAACGTGTCTGCGTCCGCTAACGTGAGTCTTTTTTCCTGTGTTGGGTGGGGCCCTCCTGTGTGTTCCAACTCGGTGTTTGTGTCCGTTAGTTACCAGCCCCTCTGTGGACGAATAGAGAGGACCAATTGTGCAGCGTTGGGGGAAACCGATCAGGTTTATCGATCACGTTTATTATTGCTTGCCGTGCGTCGTTAGAAGGTCTGGAAGTTGTGCCACACCGTAGCTCCCTGTAGCTTTTTCATGTATTTCCATGCAACAAAAAAACAGAAAATAAATGATCAGTTGTTTCCTCCCAGTGTACGTTTTTCGTGGTCTATGTATACTAGTAAACTAACCCCCCCCCCTTCCAAAGCCAGTACAGAGGATGTATTTGCAGTGACTGCATTACAATGGATCAGGTGCACAAAAATGGCAGACCCCCCCCCCCCTTCGCTTGAGGTGCTTGGGTTGGGCTCTTTCTATATACAGTCCAGAGTAGTGGCCTACATTGTTATTTTAGCTCATTTAGGTTTTTAAACTGGATCCCTTCTCAATGAGTAGATCTGTTGTGTGTACCACCAGGTTACAATTGAGTGGACAACCAATTCTCAAAGACCATATATCATAAACATCATGTTCCTGTTGTTGTTGTTACACATATGCCCCTGACACAGAATGTTGGTGATGTCCATATGGATGATCTGTAAAATATGTGGTCAGTTTCTCTGGGGATGGGAAAGTACACCCAAGTACCAGAGGTGTTCCTAGGTATTATCATTGTCCGTCTTATCGCATATTAGTCACATATTATGTGAACCTGAAGAGTTGACATCAAATCACATCCAATTGAATTGCGTCTTAATTAGGCTTAACCTGCATTATGTACTTTTTTTCAATCACTGCCATTAGTTCAGTCACTTCCTCTCCACCCTTCTGTGACAAAGAAAGAAAGATTTATTTAATTGTGTAGTATCTACTATGTAGTGCAGGTTAGATTTCCATCAAAAAAGGCCCACCGTACCGAATCCAGGTGGCAATAAAAGTAAAGAGCTACTTGACAGGGCATGGGGTTTACATTGCTGGTGTCTTCTGCCAACTAACCCCCAGAAACATCCCCAATGTATTAGTTGTAACTGCACAAGGTCCAAAGTAGTAGTAAATACAAATTGAATAATGAAAAATGAAATGTCATACCTGACGCCGAAGCACAGTTAAGGGAAGGCTAGCAGATCTGAGCCAATGGCAGGCAGCTAGAGTCAAAAGTATGTGTGCTCTACGACCACTCTTGCTGTTCCTTGTTTGAGCAGCAGGGGGCAGCATGGAGCCCCCTTTTGATGTTCTTTGGCCATTGTGTGTGTGTGTGTGAGTTATTTTCACATAAAGAGATGACCCAACACAATGACCCATGCAGTGTGTGCCTTTCTCACAAATGATTTCCATATCTCCGTCTTTGCAGAGTTTTAAACCCTCCAGGTGGCGCATCAAACATTTATTTTGGGAGAGATGAGGACAAACCCCCTGTACGGAAAAATAAGATGGCTTCCAGTGTCTTTGATGAGCCAGAGGACCCCTATGCTCATCGAAGGAACAACCCACCCGGTACCACTTCTTAGTTTTACGTCTTAGTTTTTCCTTCAAAGTTCCAAAGGAGGGAATATTTTAAAACGAAAATGTCACCGCATTCTTAATCAGCGCTGTTGGTTTACTTCCATTATATTTGCTCCTTTTTGAAGTACGGAACATTTGGAATCACACTCATTATACACTTTGTTTGTTTTTACCAAAACAGGCCACCAGTGCATCTCCTATTAGAAATTGGTGTAATTAGTGCAGTCGACAATCAATTTTATTCACTAACACAGATTACACTTAACGGATGTGAAAAATCAGTTCATGATAAATTGCGTGGCCTGCATTTGTCTCGTCCCTCTCCCAGTGCAAAAGCACTGACTTGTAACAAATAGGCATTTGTTCATGCCTTTTACACTGTACTGTGTTCTATTACACTCGCACTGGTAATCTGATAAATGTTTCACAAGCTGTAGCATTGCCTCATGTTTGTCTTTTATGGTGCGATCGCCATAAACACGTCTAGGTTGGATGTTGTGTGGGCTAGTTAACCATTGCCAAACAACATAACCTCAAGTTGTTCATTTGATGATGGCCTTCTTATAATGTCATGGGTTTTGACTGGTTGCTCATGCAAAGGAAACACAGTCAAAATATTGTATTGTGTGCGTTTCCTTTATTTGGTACGCCCAAAAATGGGTATACATGGAAGCTTAACCAATTCAATGGATGGGGAATTCAATGCTTGGATGATTCAATGATGCAATACTTTTGTTGTTTTAGTAGAGGTAGGATTGCTGAGAGGAATGATGTGTACTTGATGGTAAGCTGTTTATTGTGTAATTGTCATTCCTTAACTTGCCAAGTCTTGTACAGTGGTCATAGTCCACTGTACAAGTTTCTGCTTGCGTATATTCATTGACATGGGCATTGTTGACACTCTGTGGACTTCACTGGCATTTAACCCAGTTTTCTTGGAGATGAACAACAAACAACTAGATTTAATTCAATGAGACAAGAGTCTCTAGTCAGGTCTAGTCAGCCGATTTAAGTTGACTCACAACTAAACCCAAGTGCCCAAAAATGTATTGGCAATTAAACGTGAATTACCACGAATTATTTTATTTTGCAGTATTGGTCTGGTTCACTCTTGCTTAGGAACAACATATACCACGTTATCTCTCCACAGTATAGTGACTTTAAATTAAGTTGTGCTGACAAAACAGTACAGTGACCACTGACCAGCCTGTGTGCCGCCCAGTCAAATAATCCACACTGTGTTTCTGGGCTGTATAAAATCACCAATATGTTGCAGACATTCCGTTGCCTCTTCTGACCACTTCTAACCCCCCCTTCCCCCCCCCCCCTCACAGGTGGCAAGCCCACGGGGGTTCTGTGCGGTGAGCCCTCGGCCCCATTGAGAAGAGGAGGGAACCATAATGCCAACCACTCTGCAGATCCTGCCAGTATGGTAAGATCAGAAGTAGCTGTTTGTTTGAATGTAGACTCAAATGGGGTTGAGTGACTGGAGGCCAGGGCGACCTACCTGGGGTGGTAGTGAAAACTTGAAGAATCTTTTGTAATATGCCAAAATTCCGGGCCGGTGTCTTAATCAAATGTATTTCTGCTATACGTTTTTATATATATATATATATATATATATATATATATATATATATATATATGTATGTATGTATGTATGTATGTATGTATGTATGTATGTGTATATGTATATATATATATATATATGTATATATATATATATATATATATGTATATATATATATATATGTATATGTATATGTATATATATATATATATATATGTATATGTATATGTATATATATATATATATATATATATGTATATATATATATATATATGTATATATATATATATATATATATATATATATATATATATGTATATATATATGTATATGTATATGTATATATATATATATATATATATATATATATGTATATGTATATGTATATATATATATATATATATATATGTATATATATATATATATATATATATATATATATATATATATATATATATATATATATATGTATATATATATATATGTATATATATATGTATATATATATATATATATATATATATATATATGTATATATATATATGTATATATATATGTATATATATATATATATATATATATATATATGTATATATATATATATGTATATATATATGTATATATATATATATATATATATATATATATATATATATATATATATATATATATATATATATATATATATATATATATATATATATATATATATATGTATATATATATATATGTATATATATATATATGTATATATATATATATATGTATATATACCGTATTGACCCGAATATAAGACGGGGTTTTTTTCCGAGAAAAAAATCTGAAAAAGAGGGGTCGTCTTATAATCGGGGTTTAGACTTTTCGATGTACCGTAATTGCACATGTAATTGCGCAACAACAGATCGCGCCAAACGAGTGTTCCGAGACACCGCGCGACACTAAAAGTCACTCAAAGTCTTAAAGTAACAGTACATAAAAACAGTTACCTGAGATAGAAATGGAGAGACACAGCGACCAACTTGAAAAAAGAAAAACGCCTGTGTATTTTGACATGCCAACATCTGTCACAGTGCATAAGAAAGGCGACAAATCAGTGATTGTGAAGTCTACTGGAAACGAGAAGAGCCGAGTAACGGTCATGTTAACGCGCCTCGCAGATGGGACAAAACTTCCCCCGTACGTGGTTTTAAAACGCAAGACTGTACCTAAAGAGGCAGTGACTGTACCTAAAGAGGCAGTGACTGTACCTAAAGAGGCAGCCAGCTGGCGTTATCGTACGCGCCCAGGCAAAGGGCTGGATGGAGACGGAGCTTGTGGTGGACTGGCAAGTTGGTCAAGGTGGTGTGGGGCAGACGGCGTGGGGGACTCAGAAAGAAGAGGAATATGTTGATTCTGGATGCTTTCCGTGGACACTTGACTGAGCCAGTCAAAAAGTGAAAGAGTGATGATCACTAGGTGACCTAGTGATCATACCGGGCGGAATGACAAGCCAGCTGCGCAATCTGCGCAAGAGATACACAGAGTGGCTCCTGGCTGGTGATCACGTACTGACACCGTCTGGAAAAATCCAAAAGCCTGCAGTACGTTTGCTCTGTGAATGGATATTGCAAGCATGGGCTGACGTTTCCCCAGAAAGCATCATTAATGGGTTAAGAAATGCTGCGTATCAAATGCCATGGATGGCAGCGAGGATGACGTGATGTGGGAGGAGACGGGGAAGCGGACAACGTGAGTGACGATAGCGGGAGTGAGAGCGAACAACCCAGCGATGTAGAAGACGAGCTGAATGAGAAGACGTGATGTGACCAATAGACTGATGTTCTGAAATGTTTCATTGCTCTACTGTTTTATTGCGCTACCGTTTTATTGCACTACTGTTTTATTGCTATCTATCTAGCCTGTTTTCTTTTTGTTCACCAAGTTAGGCAAATTTGAACACAATGTGTGATGTGTGTTATCATTATTTTCAAATAAAATGATTTTCTTTCAAAAAAAAAATATTTGGTCTTCAAATTTTTTTTTCTCCAAAAATGAGTCTTGAAAAAGAGGGGTCGTCTTATAATCGGGGTCGTCTTATATTCGGGTCAATACGGTATATATATATATATATATATATATAAAAACGTATAGCAGAAATACATTTGATTAAGAGAGAGGTCTTGTGTGCATATAGGTTGGAAAGAGTCCAGAACAGCAAGAGTTTGGGGGTGACCAATATATATATATATATATATATATATATATATATATGTATGTATATATATATATATATATATATATGTATGTATATATATATATATATATATATATATATATATATATATATATATATATATATATATATATATATATATATATATATATATATATATATATATATATATATATATATATATATATATATATATATATATATATATATATATTGGTCACCCCCAAACTCTTGCTGTTCTGGACTCTTTCCAACCTATATGCACACAAGACCTGATGCATATATTGTATAATAATTATTATCTATTATGAGCCCCCCTGTATCAGCCGTTGTTAATGCATCGTTGTCTACTGGATGTGTCCCGTCTTATTTTAAACTTGCCACTATCCAGCCCACTACTACTACTACTACTACTACTACTCAAGAGTACTCTTGAGTAGTAATCAAGAACTATATGCCCATATCCAAACTCACCACTGTGTTGGAGAGACACAATATCTTTGGTAAGTTTCAGTCTGGGTATTGGAAAAGACAATAAACTGAAACTGCCCTCTTAAGGGTGTCAAATTATATTTTAATGTCTTTTGATGCTGGTGATTGCTCCGTATTAATATTTCTTGACCTCTGCTCTGCGTTTGACATGGTAGATCATATCAATATCCAGATTAGGAGATTACGTGACATATCAGGCATAGTTTTAGACTGGCTCGCATCCTACCTTACAGACTGGAGTTTCACCTTCTCTATTGGCGTCTTTGGCTCGGTTCTAGGGCCCCTGCTATTCTCCTTATATTTGCTGCCACTGAGTCAGATTATTACCAGTTTAAACATTGTTTATCATCTACATGCTGATGATGTTCAACTTCATTTTCATTAAAACCTTACGAGGCAAACAGGGTTTATGCTGTCAAGGATTGGCTAACTGCTAACTTTCTGCAGCTCAATGCTGACAAGACAAGGCTCTGATTATTGCACCTGATAATGCCATTATCTCCCATTATTATTTGCCTCCTACCTCTGCCATTCATACAGTTTTGTATTGTTATTTTTATAACTGCTGTCTGTCGTCGGGTATTGCACATACGATTTTCACTCACTGCTTTATACTTTATACTATATAACTGTGAAGTGACAATAAACTTGACTTGACTTGACCATTCACTTCAACCTGCCCAATCTAGGGTTTATATTTGATCAGTCTCCGTCATTTGACACCCAGGTTAGACCGCTTTTTCACCTCAGAAATGGTAATGGACTGAATTTATATAGCGCTTATATCCAAAGTGCTTTACAAGTCATGCCTCACATTCACCCATGCATACACACATTCAACCACCAATGGTGGATTCAGCCATGCAAGGAGAGCAAGGAGACAGCCAACACGTCAGGAGCAGTTTTAGGGTTAGGGTCTTGCTCAGGGACACTCTTGCTGGGAGGAGCCGGGGATCTAACCAGCAACCTTCCGGTTGTGAGGCGACCGCTCTACCTCCTGAGCTACTGTCTCCCGTTAAATTTCCTACTGCCTCCTCCTCATTAAACTGATATCTGTTGTTTCTAATACAGAGCTGGAGATGCTTGTACATTTCATCTTAATTGATTATTGCAATGTACTGTTTTCCGCGCAGTTTATTTTAAATGCTGCCGCAGGGCTGCTTACTAGGTCCAGTAGATGGTCTCACATAACTCCTGTGCTCAAGTCTCTTCACCGGCTCCCCGTTGATTACAGGATTTGGTTCAAAATCCTCAGCCTCATGTTCAGAGCTCTTCACAGTCAGACCCTTGCTTACATGGCTGACCTGCTTCACTCCCGCTTCTCAGCACGCTCGCTTAGGTCAAATAATCTCAATCAACTATCTGTCCCACGTACCAGCTTAAAAATCGGTGGTGACCGAGCCTTTCAGGCAATATCACCCAGGCTATGAACAAAGTGCTCGATAAATAAATTGTACTTACTTATTTACTTTATTAATGGGTTAACCTTGTTGTTGTTCTGGATCTTTTGTTGCTGGATCAGTGTTGGGTTTGTTCGGACTGGGAGCATGTTGTTTGATGTTTTACTCTGCTCTGAAGTATTGTCTCTGTTGTCTTTTAGGATGCGGAGAACAATGTTGGTGACGCAGGTACAGATTTCATTGCACTTTTATATTTTTACCTCATTGAAATTTGAGGTGTTGTCACATGTGGTTAGTTTCAAGCCCCTGTATACAGTCATGCGGCCTGCAAAACGCGTCCTATAGTATAGTATAGGGCACCAAATGTGACTAATGCGACTGTAGAAAGCAAAAGTCAATTTGTATCGGGTGCACACTTTTTTGATAGGGCAGTCGTATCAGAAAAAAATGAATCACTTCCACAGTCGGGCTGTTTTTAGTTGCATTACGCAAACTTCAATATTGACATTAAAGGCGGCAATAATCTCAGTTGTGTAACGACTCCTCCTTCCTAACAATGTGCGGTGCCAATTGCACGGTTCTCCGTGCAATTGTCAGAACAATGAAATCAGATGAATGAAAACAATAAAACGATTCCACTAGGGCCTGCCATCATCAGATGTTCAGACAACTATAGGCTTGTTAAGCTGGAAACTGATGCACAATGGTAACATTCTATTATCGAATTCTATAATTCTGCAAGAGCAAAATCGTATATCAATCTGGACACTGGAGACTCATTCTAATGCCAGGTGTAAATTAAATGTGTATTTAGTTGGTTCACTTTCTGGTTCACTGAAAAGAGGAGTTTGTTTCAAATTAAATAAATTAAATAAGTGATGCCTGTTGAAATGTTTGTGCCATGACAACTGTATCTATATAGATGGCCTTCTGTCTGTTTCAATGGTCTGTAATCCTGAAGAGATTTGTTTAAATTTAAACTGGCTCAAACTAGCATTGGGGTCACAAATGGCCCGTGCTGCATGTTAAGGGGCTCCTGCTGTGCTTGTGTGCAGACCACAGTACAGAACCAGAGGCCATCTCGGAGCCCAAGGAGGACCCCCCGATGGCAGAAGCACCCACCACTGGAGCACCTTCCGGCCGCAGGAACCCCCCAGGGGGGAAGTCCAGCCTCATCCTGGGTTGAGCCACAGCGCACTGCCCTGCTTGACCTCTGCTCGTCTCAGACCCCTCGTTCGGCTCTTTATTTAATATGTATACGGCCTGCTTGTTTTGATACGAAGATGTTGCAACCCCTTAATGTGTCTCTCGGAATATCGCTTCCCGGATCCCATCAAGAACCATCCACTCTCTGTGTTTTGATACCTCTTTTTGAAAAATGTATTTTTCCTTAATTTTGCCATTATTTATTTATTATTTTTTCAGAAGCATCAGTTGTTGAGCAGAAGTTGTGTATCTTAATGTTTGAAGCCTGTCCTTGCGGTGCATTACGGCCGGGACACACCAAGCCATGACCCAAATCTGGGTGGGGCTGGGGCGGGGCAGCACTAGTTGGACAGTCGGCGGCATTTTTTCGGCTGATTCAAGAGCCATATTGGGCGAAAGAGAGATCACTCTGATTGGCTGTTCAGCTAGGGAATCAGTACGCGAGAAGTGCAATGGAAGTGACAAAGCTAACGACAAAGTCTAGAGTTAATTATCCATTATACTGCTTTTTCAGTCGGAAATGAAGTTGACTTGGGTACAGATTTACTTTTTAATTTAAGAGTGAAAATAGTAAGCAATAGCTGCTTTGTTTACCGGTTATATCCCATTCCTGGGTATAGACGACCACCACCTCCTGGTGAGGAGACTAATTTTCTCTCACGCAGGTGCAAAACGTATTTGCTAGTCTGCTGTCTTTTTCAACTTTTTTTTTCCAGCTGACTGGAGAAGGCGGAGCTTCATAGGTGCTAATTAATGCATGGCCGACCGTCGGCTTGGTGTGTCCCGGCCTTTAGAGCTACTTGACAGGGCATGGGGTTTACATTACTTGTGTCTTATGCCAACTAACCCCAAAACATCCCCAATGTACTGTATAAGTAGTAACTGCACAAGGTCCAATTCAATTAATGGCAACCTGCTCAAAGTTAAGAAAAGTGACCATTAATGTGTTTTTGTAGTTGTTTTTTTGCACCATGTGTTAACTTGTTAGCCAACCTGCATGACTGCGTCGTCTGTGGTGTATGAATGTGAGAAGAAAAAACTGTGACAATTTAATTTAAACGGCTGGATAGCTTTTGTTGTTTTTTGTTTATAGTGAATATGTGGTTTCATTGCATGAAATGAAACTTTTATACTGATGTGTGTTCACACAGTAGCAAGAAAGTCATTGATCACTGGCATTCTGTTCTCAGATTATTAGGGCCCATGTGAAGTGGGGAGAGGGAATTGGCCTTTTGTATTTTCTCTTTCCCCTAGAATAGCCTATGATAACCTCAGTGCCAGTTGTTAATGACATGTGTTTTTATAGGTGAGCCCTAGCTATACAAATTGGTCACAGTGTCCCCAAATGGCCAGTGTCCCGCAAGCTTAAGAAGAAAGCTTAAGAGAAGCTTAAACCCATGGGGTCTACCTTCATCACTAGAACGTCTATTTAGGCATCTTGGAGTGAGGTTTACTCACTGCACAACACCACAGCTGGCGTCCGTTAAACCAGTATGTGTGGTATAGGCTACAAAATCAAAACTGTGTTGGGTTTCCCAAAAACGCCCTCAAAACAGCATGACAACTTTTCCTTTCATCTCAATTGATTGAGGGAACAGTCTGCTAGAGATGGCTGAACGTTTGTGGTAAACTCAGCCCGGATTTGACAAGTGACCTTATGACACCTCAGCCTTTTTTTAACATGTTTTCCCTTTCCACGAACAATGGCCTTCTGTTCTTCACTAAGTGAAAGTGTATTGTGGGTGTAACAATCCGTTTGTACATTTTCTGTGATTTGTATGATACGTTAACCTTCGGTTTACAAACCAGAGGTTGTTTTCATTCCAGCTTGTCAGTCTGTCATTAAGGGCCATCACTTAATCAAACAGGTTAATAAAGGGTTCATGAAATGTGGTGTCGATCAAATGTAATAACTGTGGACTACTTGCGTCATAGGCTAATTCAATGCTGGTATGTCATTGAAGAAAGAAAAAAAAACATTTAACAATTGTTCTGATGGAAAAAATAATTATTTCCTTGTGGGATTTGTGAATGATTAATGGCTATGTCGTGCAACTGAAAGAGAAAGTGGGCGAGTGGGCGGCAGACTCAAAACGAAAGGGAACACAAATGTTTTTGTCTACACACCAACGGCTGTGTGCGGGTTCGGGTTCATCACACCTCGGATGCAGCCGTCGGATGCAGGTAAATTCACTATTATTCGTTTTTCATTTGAGTATATTTTACTAGCACGCCAACTTGTTTGTTATTATGCGCCTTTGTGTGGTGTAATTGTTATTATGGCGCGCTTCAACTTGTATATATGTAATCATTCGTTGCATTTATATAGCAGACACCCAACGCGCTTTACGTCGTGTGAAACGGTTTGTGACTGTCTGTGACAGTGTGAAATGGTAATAGTTGCTTCTTTTTTTTTGACACGCTTTTACCCAAAGCACTTTAAAAGTCAAGCATTCATACACATTCAACCAGCAGTCAGCCATGCGCCAGGAGCAGATATGGCTCGGGTGTCTTGCCCAAGGACCGGTTTTTGTTGTGCAAGTCGTTTGTCGTTTAGCCGGTTGCATGCATGTATTTATCTGTATTCATTAAATCCTATACCCGAACAACAACAACCCCCCTGTTTACATCGTAGGACTACCTTTATGGTATCATTTATCTGATCTTTATATCGCAGTAAAAAAAAGTCTGGACTTTAGTCAGTCTGGCCTAATTGTGTATTGGCACGATACGGATGTTATGTTGTGATTGGACGCCACAACGTTAGCCTCAACCGTTTTATGTTCTCGTATCAAATGCAGTCACACATCTTACGAGGTCAGTAATAAAAGTATTGAGCCGCTATTTGTGTTCAAAACAATACCGTGAGAGCTTCAACGTTATCCCCACTGTCATGAACCCTCTTTAGAGCCCGGCGTACTGCACCTCATTCTGCATTCTCAGCTGCACTGGCAAGGGAATTGTCTGAGTGGGCGAATATAACTTTGTGGGAAGAAATGGTCGGCTTATCTAAAGGACATTAGGCATATTAGGCATATAGCATGTTTTGGTTGTATGGTTGAATCAAAAGGAGGAATCAAAACTAACCAAACTAAATACTATGTGCAGCTGTACAATGACAATACATTTGAATCTAATCTAATCTCTTGAATCGATTTAAACGACCCCTCAATAGGAACGGCAATGGAACGACGCAGATGATGGATTGCATAATACTGTTGAGTCGATAATGCAATCTATGTGCATGATATAGATCCTCATCCGTTTTCCATCCTTTTATTTTCATGCTCGGCTCTCCTAAGTCATTTCACTCCGCAAAAAGATGATAAAGCTGATTCAGATTCAAAAAATGAAAAGATTCATCAAAAGATGAAAGATTCAAAATGACGGCGAGGAAAGCAAAACACACGTACTGAGATGTGTAAGTCTATTGTAAGTCGCTTTGGATAAAAGTGTCTGCTCAATGTATGTAATGTAATGTATGTGTTGTCTTATCAGTGTTCCTTATCTAGGAATTCTGCTTCCTTTGAACAGACGTCATGGCATCCACGACGTGCTTGTTCTTGATCCTCATCTACATCAACATTGCTGTATGTGATTTCAGTAAGTTGGCGTATTTACAATGACAAACGGATTATGTGTTATTTTATATTTTCATATTTATAATGTATTTATAATACTCTATATACTTTATAATATGTTCTAATTTAACCATTTATCTTTGCAGGATTTGTAAATGTTAACTGTAATCCTGGCCATGGACAGTTTGGCCATCAGTCATTATTGGAGTGCATTGTGAGTCTTTCAGAGGAGGCCAAAGGTGTAAAGATCACAACGGTCTATTGGTATAATGACCAGCTAGGACCAGACACTCCTTTAATAAGTTACACAAGCAGTGACCACTCATCTCAACCACGCTTCACATTGGCGGAGCCTAATTGGACTGGGACCAACTTAAACGTCTCGATGCTCGTGAACAACACCATGATTACAGACATTGGAAGCTACACCTGCAAGGTGGTCACCGTTAGTGGTTGTGATGAAGCCTCAACCAACCTCAGCGTCTCAGGTGGGCCTGCGCCTATCGCTAGGAAATACATGTTGTGATTTTGCACAACGTCAAATTAAATGTCAGTCTTTTGACATTTGTAAAAGTCAAAGTCTTCTTAAGATGTTTTTAGAAAAGCTGCTTCCTTATCCATAACAAATAAAAGGCGGGAGGAGTGAAAGTGAAAACCGGTATGAGTATCGGTGTGTAGTTAATATTTGAGCAAGAGTAGAAATCCCCTTTTAGAAAGGTGCCACCCATTCAGTTTTTAGAGATTGTAATACACAATGATGATGATGTACTTTCCATGAATTCTCCCCCTTTATGTTTTCCCTTTG
The DNA here is from genome assembly GCA_027704905.1 of Muraenolepis orangiensis. Taxonomy (NCBI): domain Eukaryota; kingdom Metazoa; phylum Chordata; class Actinopteri; order Gadiformes; family Muraenolepididae; genus Muraenolepis; species Muraenolepis orangiensis. Next base: position 2,759,848 of record CM051003.1, on the reverse strand, counting down.
CAGCCCCCTATAGCCATACAGTCATCAGCAGCGTGACTGAAAATGACACGGTCACAGCGCTTTCCTGCATCGCAAGTGACGGCTATCCGGAAGAGAGAATCCGTTGGTTATATGAGAATGGTACGGATTTGACACCCGGCCCTGAACAGGATGCTATCAAGACAGCAGATGGACGATTCAAACTCTCCAGCAAGCTGGAGCTCCCAGACTCTACATATGTTAACTACGGATGTGTAGTCAACAACAGCCTGGAAGCCACGTTTTACACTCCCTCTCCCTCTACTTCTCCGTTTAAAGGTATGGTTTTCTCTGAGGCCTCCTCTATCCCCCTAATACAATTTTTACCCTCAGGACCAGATTTTGGTTACCAATTACACTCATGGGTGTGTTTCATGTATTAGCTCAGGGCTAAAATGAATGCATCTGTTTACAGGTGCCTTCAAACAGCTGTTTAATAATAATAATAATAAATTATATTTATAATGCACTTTTAATTTGCATGGGCAAAACTCAAAGTGCTACAGAGTAAAAATGGTTGAAATAAAACAGAATAAAAGCAGCGACGTTCAGGGGCGTTTTTAGGATTTGAAAACATCCGGGGCTTAGCCCAGAGGCAGGGATGCAAACAGGAAACGCTGAAAAAAGAGAATTTTTTCCAAAAAAGCTGTAACTTCCCTCCCGAATCCATAAAAAAATGTTTTCATTTATTTATTAAAATAACGCATAAAATAGTGTTTTTAACTTACAATCAGATCAGATTTTGGGGTTTGTGTTTAGTTAATTTTATTGCATATACATTCATGTATTACAATCATTAGAGAAAGTTAGTTATTGCTCAGTCAATTGTTGGAATTATTTTTTCTTGCTCTTGGCAAGGGGGTCAGCCATAGACGGCGACCCTGGAGCAACTAGGGGTTAGGTGCCTTGCCCAGGGACACTTGGACATACATGGCACCACAGCCGTGATTCGAACCCTGCGAGCTGCCGACTTTTACCAGCTGAGCTATGTAGCTGCCCAGGGAGAGGGGGGCGTGGCTGTGTGCCAATGCTATATTAGTGGATTTAAAAAAGAATAATAATAATAATAATTCATTGTTATTCTTAACTGTTCAAATATCATTGAAACCACAGCATAAGAGAAGCTTTGAGAGCATGCAATCAAAAAATACAGAAAATGTATATATACATTCGGGGCTAATTACAAAACATCCGGGCTTTAGCCCCGAATAAAACAGCCTAGCGACGCCACTGGCGACGTTTACGCCGGCATGGCAACCGGTGGGGTTTTTTAAAAATCTAGTGAAAAGCTATTCTAAAAAGGTGTGTTTTTAGGCCTTTTTTAAAAACATCCACAGTCTGTGGTGTCCTCAGCTGGTTTGGGAGGGCATTCCACAGTCTCGGAGCAGCGGAGCAAAAGGCTTGGTCTCCCATAGTTTTCAGTTTGGTCCTGGGGGGAAGGAGGAGGTTTGCCTTTTCAGAGCGTAGGCTCCTCCTGGAGGTTTGTGGGGTGAGAAGTTCTTTGATATATGAGGGAGCATTGATAGGTGAAGAGGGTGATTTTGTAGTCAATCCTGAGTGAGACCGGGAGCCAGTGCAATGATTTGAGTATGGGCGTGATGTGCTCATACTTCCGCACTCTCATCAGGATCCTAGCAGCGCTGTTCTGGATGTACTGCAGCCTCTGGATGTTCTTGGCAGGAATCCCAATGAGAAGTGCATTACAGTAATCTAGCCTGGAGGAGACAAAGGCGTGGACAAGCTTTTCAGCATCTGATAGACTGAGTGTGGGACGGAGTTTAGCAATATTTCTGAGGTGGTAGAAGGAGGTCTTGCATGTTTGTTTGATGTGGGCCTCAAAGGTCAGGTGAGGATCCATTTTAACACCCAGATTGGTGACAGTTGATGAGAGTGAAATGTTCTGACCAGAGAAGGTGATGCTGGTGATGGAGGATGAAAGGACCTGATGTGGAGTGCCAACTAGAATGGCTTCAGTCTTGGAGCTGTTTAATTGAAGGAAGTTTTGCTTCATCCACACCTTTATCTCCTCCAGGCATGTGGTTATGTTGGATGATGGCAGAGGTGCGGAAGGGGTTGGGTTTGTTCTGATGTAGAGCTGCGTGTCATCAGCATAGCAATGGAAAGATATTCCATGTATATGGTGAAAAGGGTGCGGCCGAGGACTGATCCTTGAGGGACACCACAGTTCACAGTGTGTTTGTGACCCAAGGTGACGTGCTCAGTCCTCCCGGTGAGATATGAGGTGAACCAGTTTAGGGCAGAGTCAGAGAGTCCAATTGTCGAGCGAAGACGATGGAGTAGAATGTTATGGTCGACGGTGTCAAATGCTGCAGTTAGATCCAGGAGGATGAGGAGGGATGGAGATCCGGTGTCAGCTGTCATCAGCAGGTCATTGGTCACCCTGACTAAGGCAGTTTCTGTACTGTGGCCCTGGCGGAAACCAGACTGGAACTTTTCAAAGAGGTTATTGTGTTTGAGATGTTCGTGAATCTGAATGGCAATTACCTTCTCCAGCACCTTTGATAGAAATGGCAGGTTGGAGATGGGTCTATAGTTAGCCAGGACTTCAGGGTCTAAGGTGGGTTTTTTGAGGAGTGGTTTGATGATATTGTTTGCAGGTGTCTTCAACTTTTTTCAGCCCAGGGACCCCTTGGTGGATAGAGAAACAGTGCAGGGACCCCCAATATATTTTTCTATATAAGGTGTATAATTGGTTTCTGCATTAATCATGTACAGCAGACCCCCTGCAGCACCTGGACCCCTGGTTGAAGACCACTGGTTTACAGGATTTATGCTTTGGACACTCTTCATTTAAAATAATGATGTGCTAAGAAATGTGTTGGCAGGAGTGAGCAGGTTACGCAGGTTGAAACAGATGAGAGGAGTGTGACAACAAAGGTGTCACGGTTACGGTGGTTGACAGGGGGCGTGGCCAAGCCACGGGCTTTGATGGCACACACACACCTGCCGGCAATTGCCGGTGGTAATTATGTTAATCACGCCACCTGAGGGGGTACATATACCCTGCCGTCCCGTCACTTCAGGGCTAGGTCGTACTTGTACGTGTACGTGTTTACTATTTTGTACATTCTGGACGGAATCGTTACGCCGATGTCCCGGTACCCAGCCTGTCCCGCGTCACTCGCCGGTCTAGTACCTGTCGCTACTCCGACCTCTCGGTACCCAGACCCCTCTCCCGTCCCGGACCACGCGCCTGTCTACTCCCTGCCGGTACTACGCTGATCCGACTTCCCGGTTTCCAGACCCCTGGCCTGTCCCCGTTCACTCTTGTGTTTTGTTTGCTTTAAATAAAGCTTCACGTTATCGCCTCACTGTGTCTTGGTCTGTGTTCTGGGTCCCACCGAACTTTACCCTTGTTACAAAAGGAGCCCGTCACGCACACTAAAAACTTCTTTCTTTCTTCTAGGTGCAGAATCCAAAGTAGTCGTCTCTGTGTGCAGTATTTTGGGGACAATATTACTGCTGGTGGTCGTCGTAATTCTAATGCTACGTAAAAGAGGTAAGTAATATGAGTAAAAACAAAAAAAAGAGTAAAGTTGCATGGTATTGTTGTTCCTGAACAAAGCACAAAGTGTGTGGGTTGGAATGGAGAACAAGGAACACATTTACTGCCTATGCAGCAGTGCTTTGTTCCGGTCATTGGTCAACTGGAATGAGAGCAATGGGTTGTTTACCGAAACAAAGTTTAGTCAAACGCTAAAGAAAATCTCTGTTCATACATCGTAGTGTAATGTCGATGGCCTTCTGTTTCTATTTAACGCTGACATTTACTTGGAGTTTTGAGTGTTTTTGGGGGGGGGGGGTTGTTTAATAAGAAACTGATGTAAAGTATCATTTGGATTTCCGTGAAAACCTACCCTGCCACCCCCTTCCTCATTCCAACTGGCAAGTTCTGACAGTGAAATGAAAAAACACAGATAAACATATTTAATCTCCAGAAAACAAAACTGGTATGCGTGTAAAAAGGAAACCTCTGTTGACAACCACATACGTGGTTTCTCGCTTTAATGGTGGATAAAATAAACAACACAGAGTGCATTATATGTAAATAAGGCCACCTCTTCAAGTCAGTTGGCTTAGGGAACAACCTTTGTACAACCGGTATCAACTGCCATTTAGCAGAAGGTGAAAGTAATGCTTAGTTAATATCAACAGCTGCCTGCCTGCCTGCGGAGGAAACACCTGCCGAACACGCCCGAACCAACCTGCTGACCATGAAAAGGAAGCACAACTGCTCAACTAACACGGTGTGAGTGTGTTAGTGTTCAGTCTTTATAGAGAAAGACAGCCAACAACTTCCCCTGGGTGCATGGACACAGCGCGGGCTGTGGGTGCTGTATCCCATCTTCTAGACATACACAAAACCAGTCTGAAATAATCTCTTTATGAAATGATGAAGCTAAAATAAAAAATTATCTCTGTAATAATTGTTCCGATGACTGCAGCAGGTGACGCTGCCCCATGCCAGTAAATTGGCTTCTTGGGGAGCCTCAGGGGGATGAGAAACAACAAACGCTCCCCTAAGTGTGTGTGGTGGTGGCTGGTTTAACCTGTGGGCCTTGACGAACAAGGATGCCACAGGTGGTGTGCAACTTGCTTAAACCAGCCATCAACCCACCACACACTCCACATTGACAAATACGTGAGAGATCATTTAACTATATCCGCACTGAACATAGTATATTTTTTTCTACTTGCTTTCTGCACATCTTTAATACAACTCAAACGCAATACTTGTATATAATATTAACTGTAAATACTTAAGTACAACGTAATCTACATGGATGCAGACTCATTAGGTGGACACGCGGCAAAAACCCAATCCCTTCTGTGTTTATTGTCTATGTGATTTAATTTTTTTTTTAGGATCATGGAAGCATAGGCCACTGTATTTGAATCCCTGCAATACCGTTTTAACACTGTTTTGATTGCCACGTGTTTGGCAAGCTAATAGCCTGTTTTGATAGTCATTAGTTGCATATGCTATAGTTTTAAGGGTTTGATAAATGACATTTTTTTACAAGGTAAATGTGTGTTGTGTGGGCACATACAAATCCACAGACATATGTGACTGTTAAACACTTAATTCAACTAATTTGAAGTACATCTTTTTTATAATAATTGTATGTGTATGTATGTGTGTGTGTGACTTTCTCGGTTTTGAAAAATAATTAAAGGATGAAATAATATGTGTTTCTTACCTTGTCACCTCTTTAAGAAAGTAATGGACCAACACACACACACTTTCTCTTTCCGCCTTTCTGACACACAGCATTTGAATGTGCAAGTATACCACCGGCCACATCTCCATCAAACATCAAAAAGCATTTACTGAATCTTTTTTATTCTACGTTGTTTCACCAAAAACTGTATTGTAAATACAGCCTGCACAACAATATCAGTCTATGAAATGCGGCATGTCAGGAAGCACCCTCTTGGTAATGATTGACCATAGCTATGGTATATGTGTTTGTGTATTATGTATGTGTTTTAATCAGTCACTTTATTGTTCTGGTTATTGTGTGCAGTATTGAGATTCAAGATTCAAGATTTTGATTTGCCATATGCAACAAGTAGAATGGAATGCTTACTCTCCAATACAGTGTTTCCCAACCTTTGGGTCAGGAGGCCACTTGGGGTCCCCTGTTGAAGTCGCGGTCTCAGACATTTTCAGAGCTAGAAATGGGGTCATGGGACAAAAAAGGTTGGGAACCACTGACCTACTATGTCTAATGATGTGATGGAGCATAGAAGCTGTGATAAAGTAAACCACATTCAAATTAGAACAATTGGGATATAGGTTTGACCCAAGACAGAAAATCAAAGTGGTCGTAACCTTGTAACAAAGTGATGTCCTATTGTTCCACGTTCTAACCAAAAGCACCAAAGAACTAAACGTTTAAAGCTTAGGATTCTCACACGGTTCACCCTGGGTTTACTGTTTGTATCTGTTTAGTAACCGAGTTACAAAGGATGAAGAATTTCAATATCAAACATCAATGTCAAATATTAGTGGTATGTGGCAGGGGAAACTAGCTAGAAATGCCCTAGCTGGATATAGTAGCAATAACTTTAAAGTTGCATACAACAAACTCAAGCCAGTGACTATAATGCTAATGCCGCTTGTGTGTGTGTATTATTAGATTGTAAACTCATAAGCTGATGATAATTTCTACTTGGGTGGAATAAGAATCTTTCTCAGAGGTCCGGATACTAAGTTCAATGTCTTTATTGAACAAAGCATCAAATTCATCAGCTGCAGCATGATGGAGCCTACCGCGCCAATTTGCAGACTGCCGACGCGCTCCTTTGCCACACATTATATAGAAAATAGCATCATAAACATCGACTACTCCTATTGGTCAAAGTAAACAAACATAGACTAATCCTATTGGTCTGAGAGGTACAACCAGTATCCACTACTCTGGTTGGTCACGGTGTCTTCATTGTCACGTCACAGGTTTACAAGCACAAACCCCAAGGGGGGTCGTCTTCCTGGCCACACCTGTTGATAGCATCTCCAACAACCCCAGGGGGTCGTCTTCCTGGCCACACCTGTTGATAGCATCTTCAACAACCCCAGGGGGTCGCCTTCCTGGCCACACCTGTTGATAGCATCTTCAACAACCCCAGGGGGTCGCCTTCCTGGCCACACCTGTTGATAGCATCTCCAACAACCCCAGGGGGTCGCCTTCCTGGCCACACCTGTTGATAGCATCTCCAACAACCCCAGGGGGTCGCCTTCCTGGCCACACCTGTTGATAGCATCTCCAACAACCCCAGGGGGTCGCCTTCCTGGCCACACCTGTTGATAGCATCTCCAACAACCCCAGGGGGTCGCCTACCTGGCCACACCTGTTGATAGCATCTCCAACAACCCCAGGGGGTCGCCTTCCTGGCCACACCTGTTGATAGCATCTCCAACAACCCCAGGGGGTCGCCTTCCTGGCCACACCTGTTGATAGCATCTCCAACAACCCCAGGGGGTCGCCTTCCTGGCCACACCTGTTGATAGCATCTCCAACAACCCCAGGGGGTCACCTTCCTGGCCACACCTGTTGATAGCATCTCCAACAACCCCAGGGGGTCGCCTTCCTGGCCACACCTGTTGATAGCATCTCCAACAACCCCAGGGGGTCGCCTTCCTGGCCACACCTGTTGATAGCATCTCCAACAACCCCAGGGGGTCGCCTTCCTGGCCACACCTGTTGATAGCATCTCCAACAACCCCAGGGGGTCGCCTTCCTGGCCACACCTGTTGATAGCATCTCCAACAACCCCAGGGGGTCGCCTTCCTGGCCACACCTGTTGATAGCATCTCCAACAACCCCAGGGGGTCGCCTTCCTGGCCACACCTGTTGATAGCATCTCCAACAACCCCAGGGGGTCGCCTTCCTGGCCACACCTGTTGATAGCATCTCCAACAACCCCAGGGGGTCGCCTTCCTGGCCACACCTGTTGATAGCATCTCCAACAACCCCAGGGGGTCGCCTTCCTGGCCACACCTGTTGATAGCATCTCCAACAACCCCAGGGGGTCGCCTTCCTGGCCACACCTGTTGATAGCATCTCCAACAACCCCAGGGGGTCGCCTTCCTGGCCACACCTGTTGATAGCATCTCCAACAACCCCAGGGGGTCGCCTTCCTGGCCACACCTGTTGATAGCATCTCCAACAACCCCAGGGGGTCGCCTTCCTGGCCACACCTGTTGATAGCATCTCCAACAACCCCAGGGGGTCGCCTTCCTGGCCACACCTGTTGATAGCATCTCCAACAACCCCAGGGGGTCGCCTTCCTGGCCACACCTGTTGATAGCATCTCCAACAACCCCAGGGGGTCGCCTTCCTGGCCACACCTGTTGATAGCATCTCCAACAACCCCAGGGAGTCGCCTTCCTGGCCACACCTGTTGATAGCATCTCCAACAACCCCAGGGGGTCGCCTTCCTGGCCACACCTGTTGATAGCATCTCCAACAACCCCAGGGGGTCGCCTTCCTGGCCACACCTGTTGATAGCATCTCCAACAACCCCAGGGGGTCGCCTTCCTGGCCACACCTGTTGATAGCATCTCCAACAACCCCAGGGGGTCGCCTTCCTGGCCACACCTGTTGATAGCATCTCCAACAACCCCAGGGGGTCGCCTTCCTGGCCACACCTGTTGATAGCATCTCCAACAACCCCAGGGGGTCGCCTTCCTGGCCACACCTGTTGATAGCATCTCCAACAACCCCAGGGGGTCGCCTTCCTGGCCACACCTGTTGATAGCATCTTCAACAACCCCAGGGGGTCGCCTTCCTGGCCACACCTGTTGATAGCATCTCCAACAACCCCAGGGGGTCGCCTTCCTGGCCACACCTGTTGATAGCATCTTCAACAACCCCAGGGGGTCGCCTTCCTGGCCACACCTGTTGATAGCATCTCCAACAACCCCAGGGGGTCGCCTTCCTGGCCACACCTGTTGATAGCATCTTCAACAACCCCAGGGGGTCGCATTTCCCAAGCAGTGACCACTCATCTCAACCACGCTTCACATTGGCAGAGCCTAATTGGACTGGGACCAACTTAAACGTCTCGATGTTCGTGAACAACATCGTGATTACAGACGTTGGAAGCTACACCTGCACGGTGGTCACCGTTAGTGGTCGTGCTAAAGCCTCAACCAACCTCAGCGTCTCAGATGGGCCTGGCCTAGGAAATACATGTTGTGATTTTGTGACAGCGGGTCCGGCCACTTGAAGGACAATGCAAAATCGGAATGTTTATATAATTCTATAATTCAATTTATAAACACATTTTCCTTTTAGCTTTTGAAAGTGAAAGCATCATAGAAGGAAGAAGCTAGAACTGAAAGCAGCTTGTTATCAGTGTGTGGCGTCTGTCTGATGAGAGCAGAAATCCCCTTTTGTACATTTGCTTTTGCTTTAGAGAGAGATTTTACTTTCAGTTACTTGGAGCCTTAACCAAATGCGGATAAAATACTAGCCAAACAGCACTTATCATTGTCACACCAAACGTACTAAATGATGGAAATACACCAATACGTAAATGCAATGAATTCACCCCCAGGTTACTCTTCGGACACTCTTCATTTAAAATAATGATGTGCTAAGAAATGTGTTGGCAGGAGTGAGCAGGTTACGCAGTGCAGGTTGAAACAGATGAGAGGAGTGTGACAACAAAGGTTTTTACAGGCCCATCTCTAACCTACCATTCCTCTCCAAAGTGTTGGAAAAAATAGTCGCCACCCAACTGCAACACCACCTCAACAACAACAACATCTCCGAACAATTCCAGTCTGGTTTCCGCTCCGCTCACAGTACTGAAACAGCACTGGTCAGGGTCACCAACGACATCCTCACTGCTTCTGACAATGGCTCCCCCTCCCTCCTCATCCTCCTGGACCTCACTGCAGCTTTTGACACTGTTGATCACACCATCCTCCTCAATCGTCTCCACTCCACCATCGGACTCTGTGACACCTCCCTGGACTGGTTCCGGTCCTACCTGACCGGAAGGACTGAGTGTGTCTCCATGGGAGGTGCTCATTCCCCCACCCAACCCGTCACTTGTGGTGTACCCCAAGGATCCGTGCTTGGCCCCACCCTATTCACCCTGTATATGCTCCCCCTCGGCCGTGTCATCAGCAGGCATGGACTATCATTCCATTGCTATGCTGATGACACACAGCTCTACATAAAAATGGACCCCCCCTGTCCCCCCCGCTCTGCAGTCCCACTGTCATCTCCGTCACCATCACCTTCATCCACAATCACCATCTGCCTGGAGGAGATAAAGGCGTGGATGAAACAAAACTTTCTACAACTCAACAGTTCCAAAACCGAGGCCATTCTCATCGGCACCCCACACCAAGTTAAATCATCCCCCATAACAAGCATCACCTTCTCCAACCAGGACCTTCCCCTCTCATCAGTTGTCTCCAACCTGGGCGTCAAAATGGACCCCTGCCTCAACTATGAGACCCACATCAAACACCTCTGCAAAACATCCTTCTTCCACCTTAGAAATATAGCTAAACTCCGCCCCACCCTCACTCTTCCTGACGCCGAAAAGTTGGTCCACGCCTTTGTCTCCTCCAGGTTGGACTACTGTAACGCACTTCTCGTCGGGATCCCTAGCAAGAGCCTTCAAAAGCTCCAATACGTACAGAACAGCGCTGCTAGGATCCTGACGAGAGTGCGCAAATACGAGCACATCACCCCCATTCTCAAATCACTGCACTGGCTTCCCATCTCCTCCCGGACAGAATTCAAAATCACCCTGTTAACACACCAGTGTATCCACGGAAATGCCCCCCCCTACCTCAAGGAATTGATCGAACCACAAACCGCCACCCGCAGCCTCCGCTCGGGAAATACCAACAGGCTCAAGGAACGGCGCACCAACCTCCGCACTATGGGAGATCGAGCATTCTGTGCAGCTGCCCCCCGGCTGTGGAACTCACTCCCAGACCATCTCAGAGCTCCTCAACCCCTGAACACTTTTAAGAGAGCACTAAAAACCTACCATTTTAACAAAGCATTTGGTTAGCTTTTTAAGCCGGTTTTAATAACCCTGCCTCTCCTTTTTTTTTTAACGTGTTTTTAAACTTGTTTTTTAACCTGTGATTCTTGCAAATGGTTTTCTTTATCTTTTTTTATTTTTATTTTTTATTATGTACTGTAGCACTTTGAGATTTGTTTAAAATGTAAAGTGCAATACAAATTAAATGTATTATTATTATTATAAAGGTGTCACGGTTACGGTGGTTGACAGGGGGCGTGGCCAAGCCGCGGGCTTTGGTCAGCCGGGGTAACGGGAAGCAAGGGTATATATACCCTAGGTGAGGGGATTAGCAATCAGCCACGGCAATTGCTGACAGGTGTGTGTGTGTGCGCCGCCAGCGCACGTGGCTTGGCCACGCCCCCTGTCAACCACCGTAACCGTGACAGTACCCTCCCCTCAACGGGCGCCTCCTGGCGCCCAACCCGGCTTGAAGGGGTGTTCCCGGTGGCAGTCAAGGGAAAGGAACGGGTCCAGACTGTAACGGCGTGGGGCCCAACCCCGCTCCTCTGGGCCATATGCCTCCCAGTCGATGATCCGGGAGGGTGGAGGAGATTCGGTGGGCAGGCGGGACCCGGGAAGAGAGCCACCCCTCCGGGGATCTCCTCCGGGGGTCTCCTCTGGGACCTCCTCTAGACTTCCTCTGGACTCGGCAGACGGGGGCCGCGTGGCGTCGTCAGGCGGGTACGGCGCGGCGTCAGCAGCGTCGGCAGACGGGGGAAGCGCAACGTCGGGCAGCGCAGCGTCGGGCAGCGCGGTGCTGTCAGACGGGGGAAGAGCGACGTCGTCAGGCGGGTGAAGCGCAACGTCGGGCAGCGCAGCGTCGGACAGCACGGTGCTGTCAGACGGGGGAGGAGCGGCGCTGTCAGACGGGGGAGGAGCGGCGCTGTCAGACGGGGGAAGAGCGACGTCGTCAGGCGGGTGAAGCGCAACGTCGGGCAGCGCAGCGTCGGACAGCACGGTGCTATCAGACGGGGGAGGAGCGGCGCTGTCAGACGGGGGAGGAGCGGCGCTGTCAGACGGGGACAGCGTGACGTCGTGAACCCCTCTGATGAGGGAAGCAACGGTGGTGGCCAGGTCCCTAAGCTGGTCCCTCATGACCTGCAACCCTTGACCCCACCGTCCGTACTGGGCATCAGCCACGGGCTTCCACTGGTTTTGGTCGCTGGGAGTCATCCGGGCTAACATGACCTTCCACGCCTTCTCCTGCTCCCGCACTGCTTGAACCCGTGATTCGTCACGGCTCCTCAGGGAATCGATCAGGTAGGCTAACCGGTGATCCCTCAGCTCCAGTGTCAGTTGGTCCACCAGAGCGAGGTCGCCGGGGTCCAATGGGGCTAGGTCCATGAGGCGTCTCATGGAATTGGGAGACTGCAATATTTGCCTCTACTGGTCGAGGTCGCCGGGGTCCATAGTGGTTAGGTTGTTCTGTCACGAGTGGGATAGTTCGGTGGGACCCAGAACGCAGACCAAGACAGTGGAGCTATAACGTAAAGCTTTATTTCAAGCAAACACAACACAAGAGAGTGATCAGGGACAGTCCAGGGGTCTGGATACCGGGAGGTCGATCCGCGCAGTACCGGCAGTAGTCCGGGACGGGAGAGGAGTCTGGGTACCGGGAGGTCGAGTAGCGACAGGTACCAGACAGGCGGATGATCAGGGACGAGCGAGAAGTCTAGATACCGGGAGGTCGGAGTAGCGACAGGTACTGGACAGGTAATTATAATTACCGGGGAGCTCGTATAGACCGGAGTAACGCGAGACCGGTGGGTGACACGGGATAGGCAAAGGATCTGGATCTCCTGGACATCAGCGTGGCGATTCGCCAATGCCGGGGTAACAGGAAGCCAGGGTATATATACCCCAGGTGAGGGGATTAGCAATCAGCCACGGCAATTGCCGGTCTAACACCTGTCACTACTCCGACCTCTCGGTACCCAGACCCCTCTCCCGTCCCGGACCACGCGCCTGTCTACTCCCTGCCGGTACTACGCTGATCCGACTTCCCGGTTTCCAGACCCCTGGCCTGTCCCCGTTCACTCTTGTGTTTTGTTTGCTTTAAATAAAGCTTCACGTTATCGCCTCACTGTGTCTTGGTCTGTGTTCTGGGTCCCACCGAACTTTACCCTTGTTACAAAAGGAGCCCGTCACGCACACTAAAAACTTCTTTCTTTCTTCTAGGTACAGAGCAAAGTTGGAAATCCAAAGTAGTCGTCCCTGTGTGCAGTATTTTGGGGATAATATTACTGCTGGTGGTCGTAGTAATTCTAAAGCTACGTAAAAGAGGTAAGTAGGTAAGTACTATGAGTAAAAACAAAAAAAGATTAAAGTTGCATGGTATTGTTGTTGCTGAACAAAGCACAAAGTGTGTGGGTTGGAATGGAGAACAAGGAACACATTTACTGCCTATGCAGCAGTGCTTTGTTCCGGTCATTGGTCAACTGGAATAAGAGCAATGGGTTGTTTACCAAAATCTCTGTTCATACATCGTAGTGTAATGTCGATGGCCTTCTGTTTCTATTTAACACTGACATTTACTTTTTTTGAGTTTTGAGTGTTTTTTGGGGGTGTTTTATTTAATAAGAAACTGATGTAAAGTATCATTTGGATTTCCGTGAAAACCTACCCTGCCACCCCCTTCTTCATTCCAACTGGCAAGTTCTGACTGGCAAAAAACACAGATAAACATATTTAATCTCCAGAAAACAAAACTGGTATGCGTGTTGATAACCATATACGTGGTTTCTCGCTTTAATGGCGGTTATTCATTTCTGGGATAAAATAAACAACACAGAGTGCATTATATGTAAATAAGGCCACCTCTTCAAGTCAGTTGGCTTAGGGAACAACCTTTGTACAACCGGTATCAACTCCCATTTAGCAGAAGGTGAAAGTAATGCGTAATGAAAGTAATGTTAATATCAACAGGAAACATGGTTGAAGAAATGCTCATACCTGTCTCAACACCTCTGAACCAACCCCTGAACCAACCCCTGAACCAACACCTATGAACCAACACCTATGAACCAACCTGCTGACCAACTGCTGTCTGATGAAAAGGAAATGTGTGTGTGTGTGTGTGTGTGACTTTTTCGGTTTTGAAAAATAATTAAAGGATGAAAAAATATGTGTTTCTTACCTTGTCACCTCTGTAAGAAAGTAATGGACCAACACACACACACTTTCTCTTTCCGCCTTTCTGACACACAGCATTTGAATGTCCAAGTATACCACCGGCCACATCTCCATCAAACATCAAAAAGCATTTACTGAATCTTTTTTATTCTACGTTGTTTCACCAAAAACTGTATTGTAAATACAGCCTGCACAACAATATCAGTCTATGAAATGCGGCATGTCAGGAAGCACCCTCTTGGTAATGATTGACCATAGCTATGGTATATGGTATATGGCATATTTTCACTTTTCACTTTTCACATGTCACTTTTCAGTTGAGTTATTTATTAATATATTATTACTGCCAATTTGCACTATACGTATTGTTGTGTATTGTATATACCTACATATTACTGTAATAATACTGTAAATTTATCTTCATTTATCAATACATTTAGATTTCATTTAGAATTATTTTAACTATATTTTTGTTTAGAATAGTTTTATTTAGTTAGTTGTTGTTTTGTTTTTTAGCATAGGTATTAGTATTTTTGTGTGTGCATTTATTCCCCCTGTGTCAACTGTTGCACCTTAATTTCCCTCGGGATTAATAAAGTAATCTGAATCTGAATCTGAATCTGAATCTGAATATGTGTTTGTGTATTATGTATGTGTTTTAATCAGTCACTTTATTGTTCTGGTTATTGTGTGCAGTATTGAGATTCAAGATTCAAGATTTTGATTTGCCATATGCAACAAGTAGAATGGAATGCTTTCTCCCCAATACAGTGTTTCCCAACCTTTGGGTCAGGAGGCCACTTGGGGTCCCCTGCTGTGCATATGAGGTTGCAGGAGATTGCTGACATAAGCTTTAGATATTTGCTCATCCATTTTAGCAAACATTTTTGTTTAAAAGGTCTCATAGATGTTGTGTATGATCAGACTAATGCCTAATGATTCATAGCCATGAGCACACTACTACTAATCACTTTGTGGGTAGTAGAGCAATAGGATTATGTTCACCAGGGCATTGTTATTACAGGTAGTAAAAACTGTTTGCGTGGACGCAGATGTGTAAATGTTGAAGTCGGGGTCTCAGACATTTTCAGAGCTAGAAATGGGGTCATGGGACAAAAAAGGTTGGGAACCACTGACCTACTATGTCTAATGATGTGATGGAGCATAGAAGCAGTGATAAAGTAAACCACATTCAAATTAGAACAATTGGGATATAGGTTTGACCCAAGACAGAAAATCAAAGTGGTCGTAACCTTGTAACAAAGTGATGTCCTATTGTTCCACGTTCTAACCAAAAGCACCAAAGAACTAAACGTTTAAAGCTTAGGATTCTCACACGGTTCACCCTGGGTTTACTGTTTGAATCTGTTTAGTAACCGAGTTACAAAGGATGAAGAATTTCAATATCCAACATCAATGTCAAATATTAGTGGTATGTGGCAGGGGAAACTAGCTAGAAATGCCCTAGCTGGATATAGTAGCAATAACTTTAAAGTTGCATACAACAAACTCAAGCCAGTGACTATAATGCTAATGCCGCTTGTGTGTGTGTATTATTAGATTGTAAACTCATAAGCTGATGTAGTATAATTTCTACTTGGGTGGAATAAGAATCTTTCTCAGAGGTCTGGATACTAAGCATCAAAGCAAAGCATCAAATTCATCAGCTGCAGCATGATGGAGCCTACCGTGCCAATTTGCAGACTGTTGGTCGCATCAACACGCATGGCCCTTACAATGCATACAGTATCACAGATAGTGTTTTAGTTTTATACTTAGGGTATAAAAATACACTACACTGACATGATCAATGTTATCATATATGAATGTGCTTAGCATATATATATATATATATATATATATATATATATATATATATATATATATATATATATATATATATATATATATATATATATATATATATATATATATATATATATATGTATGTATATTGTTTGTCAACTACTTTTACCTTACTGTACTTTTACCTGAACTTATTGTATTTTACCTGAGCACTGGTTCAGTTCTTGGAGACTTGTTAGAAATGAAATTAACTTTTGATTTCTGGTGACGAGTTGTTCGCTTTGTTGAAACACACTACTGTAAGTCACTTTGGATTAAAGCGTCCGCTAAATGACTGTAATGTAATGAAGTACAGATGAGGATAAAGAAAGGAGAGGACATGAGAGGAGAGTTAACATTATAATGAAACATGAAAGTCACTGTACCAAAACACTCCCCATTGGGGAGAATCATAGCAGCCGCTGTGAACTTTGTTCTACTATTGGTCCTCGTCATTATCATACCGAAACTAAAACCAAACACTCTACAATCGAAAGCCTGCTTCTGCTCACGAGAAGAGGAGACAAGTCGACGGTAACAGCATTTTACTTATATATTCTTACTTGAATTGGTTTCCTTGTGGTTGTTTGTTGTTTAGTTTGCCAACTGTAGCCTACGCTAAGCAATAGGACCGATCGACTCGCTCCCTGGAACGCGAGTACACGCGAACGAGTGGTGTTTCTACCTACCCTTCATATACACGTATGCTTTCAGCAACACATGCATTAAATACATTTAACATGGAAAATAACAATAGACAGATCCGTTGACGGTTCATAAAAGGAGGACATGTTTTCTCATGTGTAATGGGGGAGGCAGGTAAATGGTAAATGGACATTTATATAGCCCTTTATAAACAGGATAAACAGGAACATATTTTGAAGGCGAAACAGGAACATATTTGGACCTTTTTTAGATTAGATTAGATTCAAATGTATTTTCATTGCACAGCACAAGTACAGTAAAGCGAAAATAAGTTGGCATCTAACTAGAGTGCAAATAAAACAGTATAGTGCAAGGTAATATATAATGTACAGTGGTTAAATAAGATGTAAAAACTAGGTATAAAAACAGGTATAAAATTACTTATAGAGTAGGTATGTATGAGATATCTGCAGATATAGGTATATATACATATATATATACAAGTATCAACAGGTAGTGAGGAGGGGTATGCAGTTATATCAACAGTTGTAGATATATATATATATATATATATATATATATATATATATATTATATATATATATATATTATATATATATATAATATATATATATATTATATATATATATATATAAAACTACAACTGTAGATATTATTTTGTTGGCTTTACAGGGATAATTGTCCCTGTGGGGACAAAAGCGTGTGACTGTCAGACATGTGTATCTTGATGACCAACAGATGGTAGAAAGAATGCTGAGAACTGTGTGAAGATCATGGCTTCCTGTGGGAAATACTTGCTGTTCTTGACCCTCATCTACATCAACATTGCTGTATGTGATTTCAGTAAGTTGGCGTATTTACAATGACAAACTGATTATATGTGTTATTTTATATTTTCATATTTATAATGTATTTATAATACTCTGTTCTAATTTAACCATTTATCTTTGCAGGATTTGCACATGTTAACTGTAATCCTGGCCATGGACAGTTTGGCCATCAGTCATTATTGGAGTGCATTGTGAGTCTTTCAGAGGAGGCCAAAAGTGTAAAGATCACAACGGTCTATTGGTATAATGACCAGCTAGGACCAGAGACTCTTTTAATAAATTACACAAGCAGTGACCACTCATCTCAACCACGCTTCACATTGGCGGAGCCTAATTGGACTGGGACCAACTTAAACGTCTCGATGCTCGTGAACAACACCATGATTACAGACGTTGGAAGCTACACCTGCAAGGTGCTCACCGTTAGTGGTCGTGCTGAAGCCTCAACCAACCTCAGCGTCTCAGGTGGGCCTGCGCCTATCGCTAGGAAATACATGTTGTGATTTTGTGACAGCGGGTCCGGCCACTTGAAGGACAATGCAAAATCGGAATGTTTATATAATTCTATAATTCAATTTATAAACACATTTTCCTTTTAGCTTTTGAAAGTGAAAGCATCATAGAAGGAAGAAGCTAGAACTGAAAGCAGCTTGTTATCAGTGTGTGGCGTCTGTCTGATGAGAGCAGAAATCCCCTTTTGTACATTTGCTTTTGCTTTAGAGAGAGATTTTACTTTCAGTTACTTGGAGCCTTAACCAAATGCGGATAAAATACTAGTCAAACAGCACTTATCATTGTCACACCAAACGTACTAAATGATGGAAATACACCAATACGTAAATGCAATGAATTCACCCCCAGGTTATTTTTGTCTGTGCAGCCCCATATAGCACTCCAACCATCGGCAAAACTGATAAAAACAACCAGAAGGCAGTCATGACACTTTCCTGCAACGCTAGCGGCGGTTATCCGAGCGGGGGAATCCATTGGTTTGACGAACACAAAACCGATTGGACAACCAGCTCTAAACAGCACGCTATCAAGACAAAAGATGGACGTTTCAGCCTCACCAGCGAGCTGGACCTGTTATCAGGTTCTATTTACTCCAAGTACACATGTGTGGTCTTCAATAGCAGTAAAGGCAGGGAAGGAGAGGC
This sequence comes from Muraenolepis orangiensis, assembly GCA_027704905.1. Lineage (NCBI taxonomy): Eukaryota > Metazoa > Chordata > Actinopteri > Gadiformes > Muraenolepididae > Muraenolepis > Muraenolepis orangiensis. The sequence goes on along the minus strand of CM051003.1, from coordinate 2,741,616 downwards.
CCAGTTCAACGTTCCAGCCTCACTCCTTTCAACTAAGCATGAAGGTAACCAATGATTCTCCCTGAGGCCTTTTCAGGGAGAGAAGATATTTTAATGTTTGTTCTAATGTCTGATAGTAGCAGCTCAAATAGCAGACCCCCTGCAGCACCTGGACCCCTGGTTGAAGACCACTGGTTTACAGGATTTATGCTTTGGACACTCTTCATTTAAAATAATGATGTGCTAAGAAATGTGTTGGCAGGAGTTAGCAGGTTACGCAGTGCAGGTTGAAACAGATGAGAGGAGTGTGAAAACAAAGGTGTCACGGTTACGGTGGTTGACAGGGGGCGTGGCCAAGCCACGGGCTTTGATGGCACACACACACCTGCCGGGGTAACGGGAAGCCAGGGTATATATACCCTAGGTGAGGGGATTAGCTATCAGCCACGGCAATTGCTGACAGGTGTGTGTGTGTGCGCCGCCAGCGCACGTGGCTTGGCCACGCCCCCTGTCAACCACCGTAACCATGACAGTACCCTCCCCTCAACGGGCGCCTCCTGGCGCCCAACCCGGCTTGAAGGGGTGTTCCCGGTGGCAGTCAAGGGAAAGGAACGGGTCCAGACTGTAACGGCGTGGGGCCCAACCCCGCTCCTCTGGGCCGTATGCCTCCCAGTCGATGATCCGGGAGGGTGGAGGAGATTCGGTGGGCAGGCGGGACCCGGGAAGAGAGCCACCCCTCCGGGGATATCCTCCGGGGGTCTCCTCTGGGACCTCCTCTAGACCTCCTCTGGAGTCGGCAGACGGGGGCCGCGTGGCGTCGTCAGGCGGGTACGGCGCGGCGTCAGCAGACGGGGGAAGGGCAACGTCAGGCAGCGCAGCGTCGGGCAGCGCGGTGCTGTCAGACGGGGGAAGAGCGACGTCGTCAAGCGGGTGAAGCGCAACGTCGGGCAGCGCAGCGTCGGGCAGCACGGTGCTGTCAGACGGGGGTAGAGCGACGTCGTCAAGCGGGTGAAGTGCAACGTCGGGCAGCGCAGCGTCGGACAGCACGGTCAGACGGGGGAGGAGCGGCGCTGTCAGACGGGGGAGGAGCGGCGCTGTCAGACAGGGGGAGGAGCGGCGCTGTCAGACGGGGGAGGAGCGGCGCTGTCAGACGGGGACAGCGTGACGTCGTGAACCCCTCTGATGAGGGAAGCAACGGTGGTGGCCAGGTCCCTAAGCTGGTCCCTCATGACCTGCAACCCTTGACCCCACCGTCCGTACTGGGCATCAGCCACGGGCTTCCACTGGTCTTGGTCGCCGGGAGTCATCCGGGCTAACATGACCTTCCACGCCTTCTCCTGCTCCCGCACTGCTTGAACCCGTGATTCGTCACGGCTCCTCAGGGAATCGATCAGGTAGGCTAACCGGTGATCCCTCAGCTCCAGTGTCAGTTGGTCCACCAGAGCGAGGTCGCCGGGGTCCAATGGGGGTCCCATGAGGCGTCTCATGGAATTGGGAGACTGCAATATTTGCCTCTACTGGTCGAGGTCGCCGGGGTCCATAGTGGTTAGGTTGTTCTGTCACGAGTGGGATAGTTCGGTGGGACCCAGACCGCAGACCAAGACAGTGGAGCTATAACGTAAAGCTTTATTTCAAGCAAACACAACACAAGAGAGTGATCAGGGACAGTCCAGGGGTCTGGATACCGGGAGGTCGATCCGCGGAGTACCGGCAGTAGTCCGGGACGGGAGAGGAGTCTGGGTACCGGGAGGTCGAGTAGCGACAGGTACCAGACAGGCGGATGATCAGGGACGAGCGAGAAGTCTAGATACCGGGAGGTCGGAGTAGCGACAGGTACTGGACAGGTAATTATAATTACCGGGGAGCTCGTATAGACCGGAGTAACGCAAGACCGGTGGGTGACACGGGATAGGCAAAGGATCTGGATCTCCTGGACATCAGCGTGGCGAATCACCAACGCCGGGGTAACGGGAAGCCAGGGTATATATACCCCAGGTGAGGGGATTAGCAATCAGCCACGGCAATTGCCGGTCTAACACCTGTCGCTACTCCGACCTCTCGGTACCCAGACCCCTCTCCCGTCCCGGACCACGCGCCTGTCTACTCCCTGCCGGTACTACGCTGATCCGACATCCCGGTTTCCAGACCCCTGGCCTGTCCCCGTTCACTCTTGTGTTTTGTTTGCTTTAAATAAAGCTTCACGTTATCGCCTCACTGTGTCTTGGTCTGTGTTCTGGGTCCCACCGAACTTTACCCTTGTTACAAAAGGAGCCCGTCACGCACACTAAAAACTTCTTTCTTTCTTCTAGGTGCAGAGCTAAGTTGGAAATCCAAAGTAGTCGTCCCTGTGTGCAGTATTTTGGGGATAATATTACTGCTGGTGGTCGTCCTGCTAAAGCTACGTAAAAGAGGTAAGTACTATGAGTAAAAACAAAAAAAGAGTAAAGTTGCATGGTATTGTTGTTCCTGAACAAAGCACAAAGTGTGTGGGTTGGAATGGAGAACAAGGAACACATGTACTGCCTATGCAGCAGTGCTTTGTTCCGGTCATTGGTCAACTGGAATGAGAGCAATGGGTTGTTTACCGAAACAAAGTTTAGTCAAACGCTAAAGAAAATCTCTGTTCATACATCGTAGTGTAATGTCGATGGCCTTCTGTTTCTATTTAACGCTGACATTTACTTTTTTTGAGTTTTGAGTGTTTTTTGGGGGTGTTTTATTTAATAAGAAACTGATGTAAAGTATAATTTGGATTTCCGTGAAAACCTACCCTGCCACCCCCTTCCTCATTCCAACTGGCAAGTTCTGACAGTGAAATGAAAAAACACAGATAAACATATTTAATCTCCAGAAAACAAAACTGGTATGCGTGTTGATAACCATATACGTGGTTTCTCGCTTTAATGGCGGTTATTCATTTCTGGGATAAAATAAACAACACAGAGTGCATTATATGTAAATAAGGCCACCTCTTCAAGTCAGTTGGCTTAGGGAACAACCTTTGTACAACCGGTATCAACTCCCATTTAGCAGAAGGTGAAAGTAATGCTTAGTTAATATCAACAGGAAACATGGTTGATGAAATGCACATACCTGTCTCAACACCCCTGAACCAACACCTGAACCATCCCCTGAACCAACACCTGAACCATCCCCTGAACCAACCCCTGAACCAACCCCTGAACCAACCCCTGAACCAACCTGCTGACCAACTGCTGTCTGATGAAAAGGAAATGTGTGTGGTGTGTGTGTGACTCGGTTTTGAAAAATAATTAAAGGATGAAAAAATATGTGTTTCTTACCTTGTCACCTCTGTAAGAAAGTAATGGACCAACACACACACACACACACACACACACACACACACTTTCTCTTTCCGCCTTTCTGACACACAGCATTTGAATGTGCAAGTATACCACCGGCCACATCTCCATCAAACATCAAAAAGCATTTACTGAATCTTTTTTATTCTACGTTGTTTCACCAAAAACTGTATTGTAAATACAGCCTGCACAACAATATCAGTCTATGAAATGCGGCATGTCAGGAAGCACCCTCTTGGTAATGATTGACCATAGCTATGGTATATGGTATATGGTATATTTTCACTTTTCACATGTCACTTTTCAGTTGAGTTACTTATTAATATATTATTACTGCCAATTTGCACTATACGTATTGTTGTGTATTGTATATACCTACGTATTACTGTAATAATACTGTACATTTATCTTCATTTATCAATACATTTAGATTTCATTTAGAATTATTTTAACTATATTTTTGTTTATAATAGTTTTATTTAGTTAGTTGTTGTTTTGTTTTTTAGCATAGTGTAACACTAGCTTAGTAACTAGACAAGGTATCTATATATATGGGTTTGGGCCAGATCAGAAGAAACCAAGTTCGCCTCGGAAGAGAGATGGTCTGCACAAGAATGAAGCACTGACAAAAGATCTATGTTTTGAAGGTAAGGAAATGTGTTTCTCTTCCCAGTTCTTCCTTACCTTCTTTGGTTTATTTTCTTTCCACAAGTCAGGATAATACACTGTACAATGAATTAAACAAAATGAATGAATATGTACAAAACACCTTGGGTCTGATGCTTAAACCTTCCCTGGTTCCACTACTTTAGTTACTATTTTAATTATATCTACTCACTGTTTTAATTATACCTACTCACTGTTTTAATTATTATCTATATACTATTTTAATTTTTATCTATTTAATGTTTTAATTATTATCTATATACTATTTTAATTATTATCTATATACTATTTTAATTATTATCTATATGCTATTTTAATATTATAACTTAAACTAACTGGATCAGCTAATTCTAGGAACCAGGACTCTTAATCTTTGAAAGAAGACCCTTATATCCAAACCATCTTAAATCAAAAGCTCTGTTAACACAAAAGCAATAAAACAAACAAAACTTAACAACAAAGAACCTGAATCCTATTACAATTTAGTTATCTCTATCCATTTACACACAACGATTTCACTCATTCCATGAATGGTGGTTAAACTCTGTCCATGTGTTCAGGGAACTTGGTGTCCGTGGCCCTTTAACTCAGTTCAGTGATACGAATCCATCCTGGGAAACGTGTCGTTGAGTGCGCTTATCCTACCGCTCTGTAGAAGCCACGCTTTAACTCTGTCCTTGTTCACTTCACAGGTCGTTCTCGTGGGAGGCTCGCCAGCCTGTCCGCCGCCGATGCAGTCCAAAGGAACCAGCAGACGAACAGACGAATCCAGGATCCAAATCAATCCAACACAAAACCCAGCCTTGCAATACAAAACCATAAGTGCATATCAACGTCTCATTCAATAAAGTGCATTTACAACCTGTAAATGGGTTCAACTCTTTTCATTCTGTCATGCATCACATGTCTGTATAGCGGCCCCTCGTGCTTGTGAGGAACAATGTTGCGACATTCCAACTATCGTTATACCGCACATTACACTCAATTATCATGTTAACAACTTTCTAATAGTCACATTTCTCTTGTTTGAGACTCACCAAGGATTTCTCTGATGATAGTTATCATATACCAACGGGACGTCTTAAACATCCACACCTCATGTCATTCCTGACTCGACAAAGGAAAATCTGGTATTAACCGGAGTTCACGGTAAACGTAGGAGGCGGGCCTAACGCTCTGATTGGTCAAATCTCATTTCAATGTTACAGATACGTTTTGGAGTCATTGGAGCTCTAGTAACCAGGGGTTACACACTCCCCCCTCAAAGGTGTGTACGTCCCGTTACACCTACACTGATATCTGGGATCTTGCAGTATGTCTATGAAAGCAGAGCTTATACCCTGGAACAGTGACTGCACCAAAGACACAAAGGGATTCCCTAATTGTGTATAATGCAGTCTATCTGGGGGGGTTCTGTGTCTAGTGGGCTGTATACGTGGGATGTCTTGTTCAATCTCATCTCTTATAGTTCCAACCTCAGTGGCCTCAGGCTGCTGCTCTTGGGGACCTTCATCACTGTTAGACATGTCGGAGGGCACTGGAAGGCCTTCCGCCATTTCACTGGGAGCATCCTCTGGAACTTCACAAAGCCTCTCAAATGAGCATCTCCGCTTTGCCGCTAGCCCCGATGAGGAAGTGCCTCCCTCAGGCTCTGGATCAGCTGGTTTCTCTCTTGCAGTTTCAGTCTCAGGTGGGGTTTCTCCTTCAACCTCAAGTTCAGGTAAACTCTCTTTCCCAGGATCACGTGGAAGGGGGTGCAGCTTCCCCGGAACAACCATAGCTGGCCGTGCTTCCTGCATTGGTTGGTTCCTCTCCCTCTGTACTGGTTCCATGTCTGACAAGGTTCTAGTGTCAACCTCAACTGTTCCTCCATACGGGTAGTAGTAAACACATCCCTCCTCGGAATCAGATGGATCTCTCATGTCTTCAGGTTCTTCATCATCCTCGATGCCTGGGTTTTGTCGCGTTTGAGGCCTACGGATGCCCCTTTTTGGAGCTGGACCTTCCGGTTCAACCACAGGTAGGAACCCACAGGGTAGTAACAAGTCCCGGTGCAGGGTCCGAAGGGGGCCATCTTTGGAGTCTGGCCGGACAGTGTACACAGGAAGATCGCTAGCACGTCGGACCACCACATGCACGCCAGACTCCCACTTGTCGGCCAACTTGTGCTTCCCTTTTATCCGGACATTCCGCACAAGAACACGATCACCTGCTTCCAGGGTTGAGTCCACGACCCTCTTGTCGAATCTGCGCTTGTTGCGGTCAGCCGTCTTTGCCGCATTCCGGGTGGCGATTTTATAACTCTCCTCCAATCGACTTCTCAGATCGTGCACATACTGAGAGTGTGACTTTTGAGGCTTGTTGACAGGTAGGCCGAAAGCCAGATCGATTGGCAGTCGGGGTTGTCGTCCAAACATCAACTCATATGGAGAAAATCCAGTCACATCGTTTCTCGTACAGTTGTACGCGTGCACTAGCGGCTTGACAAAATCCTTCCAGTGAGTCTTGTTCTTGTTTTCCAGGGTTCCCAACATCTGGAGGAGTGTCCTGTTGAAACGTTCCACTGGGTTCCCTCTTGGGTGATATGGTGTGGTTCTAGTTTTCTGGATACCAGCGATGCGGCACAGCTCTTTGATGGTGTGCGACTCGAAGTCTGGCCCTTGGTCACTATGGAGCCTTTCAGGGAACCCATAATGCACGAGGAAGTTGTCCCATAAACACTTTGCCACTGTCTGTGCTTTCTGATTTGGGGTAGGGACAGCAACTGCGTACTTTGTGAAGTGGTCCGTGATCACCAGTACGTCTCTTGTGTTAGTCCGATCAGGCTCTATGGAGAGAAAGTCCATGCAGACCAGCTCCAATGGCCTGCTGGTTGTGATGTTCACCAGAGGGGCTGCTCTCTCCTGCTGAGTTTTCCGGCGAACACAACGTTCACATCTCTTGATTTTCTCTTCCACATCCACAGACATCCTTGGCCAATAAAACCTGGACCTTGCAAGGTCAAGAGTTCGTTCTGCACCTAGGTGACCTAGGTCATCGTGTAGGCTTCTTAGTACAGTAGCCCTTAGGTCTGCGGGGAGCGCCAGCTGGTACACCAGGTCCCCTTGATCTTGTCTCCTTCTGTATAACACCCCATTTCTTATCTCCAACCGATTCCACTCTCTCAACCACAAGCCTATGTCAGGGAGTTCTCTCCTTTGGGTAGGAGGAGGCTTTTCTCCAGTTTGCAGCTGTTCTATGACCGCCCTAAGATCTGGGTCTGCTCTCTGCCGTTCCATCAAGTCCTCTTCCGACAGATGTGGAATTACCGGAAGACCATGCTCATTTCCCCGTTGGAACCCGCTGGGTAGAGCATCGGTGTGCAGGGCTAGGGACTCCACTAAAGCCACAGGCGAGTACGGAGGCCCAAGACTTGCATTCGGTTGATAGACCTGATGTTTCTCACAGATGGCGGTCACTACTTCGGGAAGGACATCGGTGTGCTCCATATCCATCAGATGGTGTAGTGTGAACTGCTTGATCCTATCTCTCTCTTTCTGTGACACTGGGTCATCCATGAGATCACCATGGGGCCGTCGGGAGAGCCCATCTGCATCTTGGTTCTGCCTTCCTGCTCTGTACTGAAGTTTGAAGGAATATGTCGACAGGCTTGACAACCACCTATAACTCATGGCGTCCAGCTTGGCTGATGTCAGGATGTAAGTTAGCGGATTGCTATCAGTTATAGCCGTGAAGTCTGTCCCGTAGAGATAATCACTAAACTTTGCAGTGACAGCCCATTTGAGAGCTAGGAATTCAAGCTTGTGAGCAGGGTACTTGGCTTCGCTCTTAGTCAGCCCTCTGCTCGCAAAAGCTATGGCTCTTTTCTTCCCGTCCTGCTCCTGGTATAACGCTGCGCCCAGTCCAGTGGTACTGGCGTCTGTATGTAATATGTACGGACGTTTTGGGTCAGCGAATCCCAGCACTGGAGCAGAGGTGAGCTTCTCGATCAAGGTCTCAAACGCCTGCTGGCAGGGTGGTGTCCATCTATCGCCGAAAGATCCACCAGGATTGAAGTACTGTTTATCCGGCTCTTTCTTCTTCTTGCTGCTCTTCCGAAGTGGAGGATACCCTGCGGTAAGGTCGTTCAAGGGCTTTGTGATCTTAGCGTAGTCCTGAACGAACCTTCGGTAGTACCCGGAAAACCCAAGGAAGGACCTCAGCTGTTGAAGATTTGTGGGCCTCGGCCAGGTCTCTAGGGCCTCTATCTTTCCGGGATCTGTCTCAACTCCATGTTGGGAGACTATGTGACCCAAGTATTTTACAGATGTTTGGAAAAACTTGCATTTCTCCGGAGACAGCTTCAGCCCGTACTCCTTTAATTGTCGAAGGACGTGTGTTAGTCGAGATTCGTGTTCCTCCAGGGTTTCAGAGAAGACAATGATGTCGTCGATGAACACCAGTGCTTCTTTCCTGTTGAGGTCCCCTATACACTTCTCCATTAGCCTTTGGAACGAACTAGGTGCGTTCGTGATCCCTTGTGGCATTCTGTTGAACTCCCAGAACCCGAGGGGGCACACAAAGGCGGTTTTCTGCTTATCAGCCTCTTCCATCTTGATCTGGTAATAGCCTGACTTCAGATCAAGAACAGAGAACCACTTTGACCCAGTCAGCACAGAGAAAACTCCTTCCAGGTTGGGCAGAGCGTAGGCATCCTTTATGGTCTGAGAATTAAGTTTCCTGAAGTCAATGCACAGGCGCACTGAGTTGTTCTTCTTCCGGACCACAACGATAGGGGATGCGAAAGGAGACTCTGACTCACGAATGATGCCTGCTGCCAGCAGCTCCTGAAGGTGCTTCCGCACTGCGTCCACATCCTGAGGATGGATAGGCCTGGCTCTATGTTTGAAGGGGGTCTCATCACGGAGTTTGATATGATGCTTCACGTCATCAGTGTGGCCGTAGTCAAGATCATTTTGGGCGAACACCTCCGGCATAGAGTTCAACAGCTCTGTTATTCTGTCTTTCCACTCTAATGGCACAGGGGAGTTATCAAAGTCAAATTCCATCTTGGGCCTGACTAGCTCTGTCACTTGGTCAGTAGATTTCCTCAGATTAGCAGAGGGCTCCTTCCCCACCACTCTTTGGATAGAGTGTATCTCAGCTAGCACGGTCCTTGGGGGAATCACTATGTCACTCTGTGTTTCATTCCTGATCAGGACAGGCAAGTGGCAGGGGCGCTTATCTGGCAAGGTGTGCAAGCTGCTAGCTACCAGCAACCCACTGGGCAGGGACGACTCGGATGGTGGCTCTATAATGACCCATTTTTCTGTGTGGCTTCCAGTCACATGGATTAGTCCCTCCAGGACCACCGTGCTGCCAGCTGGTACAACTTCGGGTGTGTTTCCCTTCACCTTCACTCTTCCCAGGTTGCCATTGCATGCCTGTTCCTGTCGTATCTTAAGGGTCTTGAGGACGGCACGGTATCCATAGAATGATGCCTGAGGACTGCCCGCATTTTCCTGTGTATAGCTAGAGTAAAGGGTATCTAGAGAGTTGGTACCAATAAGGATTTGGGGCGTGTTAGTCATATCTGGGACCACTAAGGCTAATGTGGGCACTTCAGTTTCAATTCCCAGAAACTCTTTTGGGAATGTTAAATTCAGCTCTACATACCCAAGGTATGGCACTGCCTGTCCATTTGCTCCCTCCACTTCCAACAAGTCGTTCAATGATTTCATTGGGCGAGTTGACAAGTGACTCTTATAGAGTGACAGGGGAATGGTGGTGACCTGGGATCCGGTGTCTAAGAGACAGTTGATTTCTTTTCCTCCTATTTTGATCAGAGCTGTGCACTTCATGCCTACCAATCCTCTAGGTAGCTTGATGGGAGATAATTTACTTTGAGCACTTTTGCTGATCACTGGTTCAGTTCTTTTAGGGCGCATCTCTTTTCTCTTGGTCCCTGTTTGCCCTCCAACAGAAACCGTCAGCAGTTTAACTGGTCCCATTTAATCTGCCTCTCTTTACACTGGTGCCTCTTTTCTTCAACCAGAGCAGGGTTCGGTTCATCTTCACAGTTTGGAGCAATGTGCCCATCTTCTCCGCAATGGAAACAGTACCAAGGACGGGGCCTGGAAGAAGCAGGGGCCCCACGATATGACTGCTCGGTTGCCTCATGGTCGGTTTTGATCGCCACACCTTTTGATCGTGGATTCCTCCTTATCTGATCGTCTTGCACTCGAAATGCAGTCATCTGAGCTTGGAGCTCGACGACTTGTCTCTTTAGTGCAGTAACCTCAGCTGATTCTGGCGGTTTCTTCTTGGTCGTTGGTTTAGCTGGTGCCTGCATGGCAACGACTTGAGCTTGAAGCTCAGAAACCTGTTCTCTCAGGGTATCAGTTTCAGTGGTGGCGGCCTCTGAGTCTTCCCAGGTGTGAGCAGCTTGACTGTGCACGACCGTTCTAGTCTTGGGAGCAGTGGAAACTTGCCTGTCTAGGCCAAGATGTCTTCTCATGCGATCTTCCTTCGCCGCGTGTCTATCCTCTTCTGTTCTGATAAGAAACACCAGCTCGGCGAACGAAGGCGGCTGTGCTTTCTTCTGTTCCAATTGAAGGTCTCTGATCAGCTCACGATTCCAACAGCCTCTGCAGAATTGCTTCAAGAGACATCGACCTCTTTCCTCCTCCACATTACCACCTCGTCTGATAGCTGTGCTCAGGGTGATTTGTAGTCTATTCAGGTAACTTGAGGGTCTTTCACCAGTGTTTTGAAAGGTGCCCATTAACTTGGCAACCAAGTCGTCTCCATCTTCCACTGACCCATAGACCGAGTCCAGGAGCTCAAGATATTCTGAAGGTGAGGCTCTGGGACCAACCTGTTTGATGACATCGGTGGCAGGGGGCAGTAGACTGTCGGCGATTTTCTGTGTTCTATGCAGGTCAGAGATGGATGGGTCCGTCATCAGGAGTTCAACACTCGCACGCCAGGTGTCATAATCGGGTTCATTATTAGGACGAGGACTTCTCCCAGAGAAGACTCGAAGACGAACAGAGATCTCTTGGTGAGACCTGGCAGCCTCAGTCTTCACGATGTGTTCAACTATTATCTTTTGCACACTAGGAGGGTTAACCGTCGTCATGGAGAGAACTGGTTGGATCATCGCGGAAACATGACCACTCCCTGCTCCTGCTAGGGTTTGGTGTGTTGCAGTTCGCTCGGGTCCCTTGGCTGGGCTTTTAGGTGTGTCATACTCGGGGTTCCACTCAGGGGAAGCGTGCGGGGAACCCACGGTGGTGGTTGCTTCAGCAGCTTCACTCCCTAGGTTCTGGGGCTCAACTATGACGTGATGGTGAAATTCTGAGTTATGGTCATCGATCAGCAAAAGGCGATTTATAGGGCCATGGGATACTAATGTTTCCTCAAGCTCTTTGGGGTTAATCAGCGGAGTGCCATCAACAATGACAGAGTTAGGGATATCTACATGTTCAGCCTTCACTATATCCATTTTAAGGCTTTTAGATTACTATCATCGATTGTCTTTTCCTGTGGTGTGATCACTCTTGTACAAACACAGTCTCTCTCCTGGCTGGCTCGCCAACTTTATGTAACACTAGCTTAGTAACTAGACAAGGTATCTATATATATGGGTTTGGGCCAGATCAGAAGAAACCAAGTTCGCCTCGGAAGAGAGATGGTCTGCACAAGAATGAAGCACTGACAAAAGATCTATGTTTTGAAGGTAAGGAAATGTGTTTCTCTTCCCAGTTCTTCCTTACCTTCTTTGGTTTATTTTCTTTCCACAAGTCAGGATAATACACTGTACAATGAATTAAACAAAATGAATGAATATGTACAAAACACCTTGGGTCTGATGCTTAAACCTTCCCTGGTTCCACTACTTTAGTTACTATTTTAATTATATCTACTCACTGTTTTAATTATACCTACTCACTGTTTTAATTATTATCTATATACTATTTTAATTTTTATCTATTTACTGTTTTAATTATTATCTATATACTATTTTAATTATTATCTATATACTATTTTAATTATTATCTATATGCTATTTTAATATTATAACTTAAACTAACTGGATCAGCTAATTCTAGGAACCAGGACTCTTAATCTTTGAAAGAAGACCCTTATATCCAAACCATCTTAAATCAAAAGCTCTGTTAACACAAAAGCAATAAAACAAACAAAACTTAACAACAAAGAACCTGAATCCTATTACAATTTAGTTATCTCTATCCATTTACACACAACGATTTCACTCATTCCATGAATGGTGGTTAAACTCTGTCCATGTGTTCAGGGAACTTGGTGTCCGTGGCCCTTTAACTCAGTTCAGTGATACGAATCCATCCTGGGAAACGTGTCGTTGAGTGCGCTTATCCTACCGCTCTGTAGAAGCCACGCTTTAACTCTGTCCTTGTTCACTTCACAGGTCGTTCTCGTGGGAGGCTCGCCAGCCTGTCCGCCGCCGATGCAGTCCAAAGGAACCAGCAGACGAACAGACGAATCCAGGATCCAAATCAATCCAACACAAAACCCAGCCTTGCAATACAAAACCATAAGTGCATATCAACGTCTCATTCAATAAAGTGCATTTACAACCTGTAAATGGGTTCAACTCTTTTCATTCTGTCATGCATCACATGTCTGTATAGCGGCCCCTCGTGCTTGTGAGGAACAATGTTGCGACATTCCAACTATCGTTATACCGCACATTACACTCAATTATCATGTTAACAACTTTCTAATAGTCACATTTCTCTTGTTTGAGACTCACCAAGGATTTCTCTGATGATAGTTATCATATACCAACGGGACGTCTTAAACATCCACACCTCATGTCATTCCTGACTCGACAAAGGAAAATCTGGTATTAACCGGAGTTCACGGTAAACGTAGGAGGCGGGCCTAACGCTCTGATTGGTCAAATCTCATTTCAATGTTACAGATACGTTTTGGAGTCATTGGAGCTCTAGTAACCAGGGGTTACAATAGGTATTAGTATTTCAGTGTCAACTGTTGCACCTTAATTTCCCTCGGGATTAATAAAGTAATCTGAATCTGAATCTGAATCTGAATCTGAATATGTGTTTGTGTATTATGTATGTGTTTTAATCAGTCACTTTATTGTTCTGGTTATTGTGTGCAGTATTGAGATTCAAGATTCAAGATTTTGATTTGCCATATGCAACAAGTAGAATGGAATGCTTTCTCCCCAATACAGTGTTTCCCAACCCTTGGGTCAGGAGGCCACTTGGGGTCCCCTGCTGTGCATATGAGGTTGCAGGAGATTGCTGACATAAGCTTTAGATATTTGCTCATCCATTTTATCAAACATTTTTGTTTAAAAGGTCTCATAGATGTTGTGTATGATCAGACTAATGCCTAATGATTCATAGCCATGAGCACACTACTACTAATCACTTTGTGGGTAGTAGAGCAATAGGATTATGTTCACCAGGGCATTGTTATTACAGGTAGTAAAAACTGTTTGTGTGGACGCAGATGTGTAAATGTTGAAGTCGGGGTCTCAGACATTTTCAGAGCTAGAAATGGGGTCATGGGACAAAAAAGGTTGGGAACCACTGACCTACTATGTCTAATGATGTGATGGAGCATAGAAGCGATAAAGTAAACCACATTCAAATTAGAACAATTGGGATATAGGTTTGACCCAAGACAGAAAATCAAAGTGGTCGTAACCTTGTAACAAAGTGATGTCCTATTGTTCCACGTTCTAACCAAAAGCACCAAAGAACTAAACGTTTAAAGCTTAGGATTCTCACACGGTTCACCCTGGGTTTACTGTTTGAATCTGTTTAGTAACCGAGTTACAAAGGATGAAGAATTTCAATATCCAACATCAATGTCAACTATTAGTGGTATGTGGCAGGGGAAACTAGCTAGAAATGCCCTAGCTGGATATAATAGCAATAACTTTAAAGTTGCATACAACAAACTCAAGCCAGTGACTATAATGCTAATGCCGCTTGTGTGTGTGTATTATTAGATTGTAAACTCATAAGCTGACATGATCAATGTTATCATATATTAATGTGCTTAGCATATATATATATATATATATATATATACCGTATTGACCCGAATATAAGACGACCCCGATGTTTTTTTTTTTTGAAGACCAAATAATTTTTTTATAAAGAAAATAATTTTATTTGAAAATAATGATAACACACATCACACATTGTGTTCAAATTTGCCTAACTTGGCAAACAAAAACAAAACAGGCTAGATAGATTGCAATAAAACAGTAGTGCAATAAAATAGTAGTGCAACGAAACAGAACATCAGTCTATTGGTCACATCACGTCTTCTCATTCAGCTCGTCTTCTACATCGCTGGTTGTTCCTCTCACTCCCGCTATCGTCACTCACGGTGTCTGCTCCCCGTCTCCTCCCACATCACGTCATCCTCGCTGCCATCCATGGCATTTGATATGCAGCATTTCTTAACCCCATTAATGCTTTCTGGGGAAACGTCAGCCCATGCTTGCAAGATCCATTCACAGAGCAAACGTACTGCAGGCTTTTGGATTTTTCCAGACGTGTCAGTGCGTGATTACCAGCCAGGAGCCACTCTGTGGATCTCTTGCGCAGATTAACCTTGAATGGTTTGTTAACGACCACATCCAACACCTGCAGCTGGCTTGTCATTCCGCCCGGTATGACCACTAGGTCACCATTCAACTCTTTCACTTGCTTTTTGACTGGCTCAGTCAAGTGTCCACGGAAAGCATCCAGAATCAACATATTCCTCTTCTTTCTGAGTCCCCCACGCCGTCTGCCCCACACCACCTTGAGCCAGTGTAGTGTATTTGTATACCCTTATAATCTACAACACTGTCTTTTGATCCTCTATACATTGCAGTAGGTGGCTACAGCATAATCTGCTGGTGGACCCCAAGGCCCACTAGGACATAGAGATGTGTTGAGATGTTGTGTAGGTGTTGGTGTGCCTTCAGGCCCTTATAAGGTGCCTTTAGGGGGTTTTCAACGGTATCCTACGGGATGTAACATGAGTTATAGCCGTAGGGAGTAGTGCTGTGGGGGACGTTTGACCAATAAGAATTAAGTGTTGTACAAGCCACGGAATGTGTGAAAATATATACTGGGTAATAAGGTGTAGTGTATTTTTATACACTGAGTATAAAACTAAAACGTTATCTGTGATATCTGTATACATTGTAAGGACCATGCATGTTGAGGAATGCGACCCCCTGATTGCCAGAGACAAGACCAACAGGCATTAACAAATACGACCCCCTTGGGGGTTTGAGACATAAACTTGTGACGTGACAATGAAGACACCGTGACCAACCAGAGTGCTGGTTGTACCTCTCAGACCAATAGTATTACCGTATTGACCCGAATATAAGACGGGGTTTTTTTCCTACAAAAAAATCTGAAAAAGAGGGGTCGTTTTATAATCGGGGTTTGGACTTTTCGATGTACCGTAATTGCACATGTAATTGCACAACAACAGATCGCGCCAAACGAGTATATATATCAGTGGCGGCTCGTCCATAGGGGCGCAGGGGCGCCGCCCCACCTGGTTGAGAGAGGAAAAAAAATATATATTTTTTTTTTTTGACCCCTAAAAATAAACTAAACATGTTTAAAATGAATAATAATTACTCATTTTATGTATGTTTGTGTTTAAAATGCACAATAACGTTAATATAGCAAATATAAATCATTGTTGTGCGTGC